>JAWQFJ010009705.1:0-46467 GCA_034096865.1 Theodoxus fluviatilis | reverse complement strand
GGATGGCAGTGGTGGGTGGTCCCCTCAAATGTCAAGCATCACTCAGTGACGATACTTTCATCAGGCTTTTTTGTGTATCCATGCAAGTACTTACTTTCCAGTCTGCTCCTACAAATCATCTGTGCAATCGCACTCAGCTTTCACTGTGATCACAGCACGAACTGATAAAAAATTATTTACTGATGAAGTTTGCTCAGTTATTATTCGTGACCTGTAGGCCTACTTACGCGCTGTTTTGCGCATGTTTCAGTCTTGGCGTTTTTCGACTTCCTGCATATCTCCTGAGAGCAGGGGGATATGTTCAGAAATTCTTCATTCTTCTAATTCATTCGCGATCCGGTAATTTGGGTCCGATTCTGTTGTGATTTCGGTGGATTCCGCAGGATTCTGGAGGATTTCGGAGGATTTTGGTAGATTCCTCAGGATTCCGCACTTTAGAGGCATTGCAAACTGTCGACAACTGCGGTGATGAACAGTTTGATACCACGATCACTCGGGATATCGGTTGCCCGACCTACAAACACACACACACACACACACACACACACACACACACACACACCACGCGCGCGCGCGCGCACAGAGAGAGAGAGAGAGAGAGAGAGAGAGAGAGAGAGAGAGAGAGAGAGAGAGAGAGAGAGAGAGAGAGAGAGAGAGAGAGAGAGAGAGAGAGAGAGAGAGAGAGCCACAGCAAACTGGTCCCCAAGCTCCATAGCCAAACCCTCAGAAACGTCACAACACTCATGTAAGAGTCAAACAGAAAGAAGAAGAAAAAAAACACGCCGTAGAGCATTCTGCGAGTGACCAGTATATTACACATTTATGACGCATAGCTTGTAAACTGAAAGATTCACCATAAAACTAAAAGCTGTTGATGTGCACAGTAATGTTCCAAGCACTGGGTTTATCTATTGAAAGATCAATGATTCATGAGTAACTGCTCTCGCAAAATAAAAAGCACCATGTTTATCGACAGAACAGATGGTACAAAAAAACGTCGATCATTCTCTCTGCCATGCTTATTGTGGCAGTTCTTCACACAGCAGGAGGTCACCATTGTAGAAACAACAAACTGCTCCAAAAACAGTCGTGTCTTTCACAGAGTTTGTAAGCGACGCGCGTTTGTTATGCTGAAAGTAGGAAAAGATAACTCTGTTTGACTCGATCTCGACGGAGCTCATAGCAGGAAAATAGTGCCGTTGATTAAAAAAGTCTTAAACAAGTTTATCATTTTTGTGTAGAGTCTATAGAGGATTTCGGTGGATTCCGGAGGATTTCGGTGGATTCTGCAGGATTCCGCACTTTAGTACTTCAACCGTCTCTCTTTACTTTCACACAAGTGAATGATGCCCGAGTGGAGAGTCGAAGCTCGGGCGACTGATAGAGATACATGAAGCTATATGGCTTCTCGTGTAGTTGAGAGGTTCGCGGAGTTTCAACTTGTGCGAACACTTCTTTTTTTCGGGATTAGAGGCTGCACTCGATTTATCCGCCTGAATCCGTCGGCTTCGGTCCGCCGCCACGTGACCGGCGATCCCCCGTCACGTGACCGGCTAATCGACAGCTTTCGGTCCAATCGAGCGCTTTCGGCTGATCAACATGGCGGCACAATTGTGGTGTTTAGAAGAGTTACTAGACAGTGGTAGCGATGATGAGGAAATGTGCTGTCTTCTTGGTTTATGGTAAGGTTTGAGGTTATTGTGTAAATTGAACATTTTCATTACCACTACCCATGCCCTGATAAGTGACTCCTGAGCCTAGGCAAAGATTATAGGTTACACAAAGATAGTTCATGCCGAGCTTTTGCTCTTTGAAGTTACAAGCAGCTAAAATTGCAGCGTTCCAAGCGGCCAGCACTATGGGAGATGCCTATAGTCCGTTTCAACATTGCACATTTAAAATGGTGGACATAGTCTCGCTTCGCGCAGAAAAAGCTGAATTTGGGGACACTAGAAACCCCATCCAAAGAAAATGTAAACCATGAACAGCATTAATTTATCAAAGCTGTATGGTGAATGCATCAAAAGGTATTGAAAGCTCCTACTTTTTAACAATCGAAATGCAGGTCACTCGCAGAACCACGTGTGCACGGGTCGACGTGATTGCAACGTTTGGTGACCCTGTTCTCTCTGTGTTAAAAATTATTATTCTTCAAATCGGTCAAATAGTGACGTCACTCGTTCTTCAACCTTGGTAGTTGATGACGTTATCGGAAATTTTAGAATTAGGTCCATCGCACATCTGTTGCTAGGCCATTTTTGTGCGAAGTCTCCACTAAATCCTATAATCATGTGACTAAATACAGTGCAATGTTGAAACGGACTATAGGCATTTCCCATAGTGCTGGCCGCTTGGGGCGCAACGTGTCTCGACCCTCACGAGAATGAGCTAATGAACTA
The DNA here is from genome assembly GCA_034096865.1 of Theodoxus fluviatilis. NCBI lineage: Eukaryota > Metazoa > Mollusca > Gastropoda > Cycloneritida > Neritidae > Theodoxus > Theodoxus fluviatilis. The sequence goes on along the minus strand of JAWQFJ010009705.1, from coordinate 44,068 downwards.
TCTTTGTGTAACCTATAATCTTTGGCCTAGGTGCAGTCAAAGACCCTGAGACCACGCACTGGAGCGATTTTCCTTTAGCAAAGGGAGGTCAGAATATAGAGTTACGTCCCTTCGCGAGAGAATTTTCAATTCGAACTTAATGCAGGATTTCTCACCTTCAACCACACATCGTACACACAATAAAGAAAAAAATCGTAATCTACTTCAATTGGCCAGCGGAAATTGCAGCGAGGTGACAAATTAAGGCACACATGAGTCAGCGGAGAACGAATTATCGAATATTTTCAGTGTCGAATCGTCATGAAACAAAAAGCCTAGTCTTGTCGTCGCCATCTTGGATCTTAGTTCGCCTCAGAAAACCTGACGGCGGACCCGGCGGTTCCCGGGTGATCCGCCGGTCACGTGACCTGAAGAAATCGAGTGCAACAAAAAACCCGCCGGTGCCCCGTCTCGCCCGCCGGCGGATTCCGGCGGACAATTCGAGCGCAGCCAGAGAAATAGAAAGGGCGTGTTTCAGTTTACCGTGTGCGACGGCCTTGAAGTGTTTTCGTGAGAGTTGGCCTGTCTTCCAAGACTGCTTGTAAATACACGGGAAGCTTTAAAAATACAAACAAAAAAAACACATCTCCCCTGCAGTGCATAATGTTATTTCTTTGTATCACATGGCAATATCCTTGTACGTACATGGAGTTATATACATCACGTGCTTCCCAGTACCTTGAGTAATGAAAAATACAGTACTCAGTGATACCATGTTGAAAATGTCGTTACAACAGAGGTGACATGGTGGCACAATCCAGACAATGATGCCAACAATCTGTAAGGCGGTTGTGTGTCACAGAAACATCAGAACCATTCTTCCTAACATCGAGCATCATGCCGGTTCGGGAACGACAAGCCAAACAAACACATGCTACCGAACACACGCTATGAGAAACATAATAATCTCTTCCAGGGCTGGCTTAATGATGAAGCAGCAGGAGTTGACATTCAGTCAGCATGGAAATAGTGCATAGATCATGAGATTTCTTAATCCAGAACGGCGAGTTATTTTAACCCCGATTTATCTCTAAACTCAGACGATTCCAACTGTCTGTTCCGCTCTCCCTTGGCTGGAAACCAGTATATGTAGCACAGCGCAACCTAGGATCCTCTGACAAGCGTACCTTATCTAACCGATCAAGATAACCCGGGGTTAGGGGATAAATCGAGCGTTAAAAAGATAAATCGCCGTTCTGGATACGGGCCCAGGGCCCGTATTCACAACGGCGATTTATCGGCGATTTATTTTTACTCAGATTTATCTCTAAACTCAGACGATTCCAACTGCCTGTTCCGCTCTCCCTTGGCTTGAAACCAGTATATATAGCAAAGCGCAACCTAGGATCCTCTGACGAGCGTACCTTATCTAACCAATCAAGATAACGCGTGGCTAGGGGATAAATCGAGTGTTAAAAAGATAAATCGCCGTTGTGAATACGGGCCCAGACAAATAACAATTGCCTTGAGAACTGCGAGTGCATACCTAAAACAAGTATATTTCCAGTTTCAAACTGTTTGCTACCTCGACAGCGTGTTTTACACAGGGAAAACATCATGCATGCCAAGATACGCATACATGCATGTACGTACATTTAAATGGCCTCCAACAATGCGTTATCATAGGTCATATAACTTCGTAAACAGGAATTTTGCCATCGGTCACTTGCACGCAAGCAGTGAAAATGATGATTACTGGTAAAACTTGTTAGTAATCACTAGAGTAAGTGGATGAAAAATGTTACCTTAGAAATTATATTGAATTTACTACTAGTTTTGGCAATTGCCAAAAACCAAATTGGTTAAGCAACTTACTTTTGGGGACTGGGATAAAATTTCAAGAAAAAGAACAAATTCAAACTCGTCCATTTTACATGCTTTAACAGCTGGAGAAAAACAAGAATACATGGACTAATTCCTTACCATGGTTTCTCAACACACAGTGCTGGAGGAATAGAAAGAGGCGTCTCGAACTTTAACCTTGCAATGCAAGTTACATGTCATCATCATAGAGAGAAAGCACGTCTGAAATGACCTTCCAATAAATCATGCAGATTTGGGTAGTTCCAGGTAGTTTTCTTCAGCAGTTTCCAACTATTTTGTGTTAAAGTTTGTCACCAAGACTGGATGAAATTTAGGAAGAAATAAAGTTGTTTTAGTCTCTCTTCTGGGCGGCATGGTCAACCACACCGATTTAAACAGTAGTACAAACCTTTTAAGTCTACATAAAAACAGGTAGTCCTGCATCTTAGCACTGAAAGAGACGAGTAGAAAGACTTTGAAAGTGTCACTGTGGTTAACCCTTTTACTTCTGCATTCCCCATTTCACCGACTTTCAAACCTGAAGTCCTGTGAAAAGACTGCAGCATCCTAGGCAACCCTGTCAATCACAGATATTTTATTAATCAAGATTCCATTACCTTTTGCACCATTACAGAATGAAATGGAGCTTCAGGGGGCTTTATTCATTCATAGGGTTTAATACCCCAGTGCATCAGCTTCTCTACAGAGCTATAACTAGTGCTCCCATAAACTGTTTGATTGTTGTTTTTTGTGCGTGGAAGACTTCTGCCGTCGTTACAAGGACATATTTCAAAGCAAACTGTGAAGTTTAGATACGTTTACAATAAACCAAATATCTGCTATTAGAAGAAGCAGATATCCAAGGCCAGTTGACTCAATCAGATAAGTGATCACTGCAATGAACAGGCCACTCGACCCACAAGCATTAAAGACAATTTCTACAGGAATCTCTTCACTGTACATTTCAGGAATATTTTTGAAACACTCCACAGACTTCAATGTAGTCATTCTATAAATGCATCTTTCCTTCAAGTATCAAAGTCTAGCTGTTTTGCACACTCATTTTTTGTTTGTCTGCAGTCATGTGAAAGAAAGAAGAGAAAAAACAACAAATTCCATTTAATAGTGTGTGCAACATATGGCCACGACCTCTTGACCATTTCTAATTTTAGGCACACACACACACACACATACACTCACACACGCACTCACACACACACACACACACACACACACACACACACACACACACACACACACACACACACACACACAGAGCAGTGGTTATGGTAACGACTTACCCCATTTTTTCTGCCAACCCTACTTTTCGCTTGTAAAAAAAAAAAGAGGTTAAAAACCAAACTACTTGCTATCTCAGATTCCCTGACCTACGAGCACTCGAGAACTCCACTATTTACATTCGATAAACCATTCTCACCAAAAGAAAAACTTCATTTATGTTCACTCTGATCTCTTCTATTTAGAATATTCATATATATTAAAAATAAACAAACAAACCAAAAGAAGACAAAAGGTTCAGGCCAATCTACCATCCCTAATTTTGTGTGTGGCCATGTTACGATAACCACAACTCTTACTTTTTTTGCCTTATCAGAGAGTATAGCTTGTTTCAAAGGAACCTTTACCTCAGACCTGGACACATTCAGAAAAACGGAAAGCTCCAGCCCAACAAAATGTTTGAGAAATCAATCCTGGAAACACCATGCAATAAAGACAATAACCATGAATAAACACGAGTGCATTCAGTCACAAAGGAGGCCATTAATGCCAGCATCAGTACTTTGATGTTTGCTTTCTTGTGGCATTTTATTGATTCATACATTCCAACAAGTCACAGAAATACATACATAAATATCCTGGTTTTCAGGAGCAAATGAATGGAAAACTTCAAGGGTTTCATCCCTAAGCATGCATGGCTAAAAGTAACAGCAGTAGTTGGGAGACGACCTGGACAACCATCAAAAAGGCCAGTCATGTTCACGTCCATGCAAAGTAACCACAGGAACTCCAACTGAAAGAACAACTTGCTGCACACTCTCACAGACTCATGCTCATGCCTTCAGTACATCCACTATGTACACATCCTCTCCACATAAGCACACTTTCATAGACTGGGCAGCAGTCTCAACTTCTTTACCATCATTTGTGGCAGCAGAATTAAGACCAAATAACAAATTCTTCTTATCTATCTGGGCAGCAACACAAAGAGGAGTTTCTACAATAATTTACACACATTTTCACAATTAACACTGGGGTCTGCACCGACATTCTTTTCCCATATTATTGTCAAGTCCATATAAGGACAAACAAAATAAAACAAAACCATGAAATGGTTTAAGCATCACAATATTCTCTTTTCATCATCTCCATATCCTACTAAGTGACAGAAGAACAAGAAGAAAAAGGAAAAAAAGCTGAACTATTTCAGCAATCACAGTTGAATTACACACAGTCTGGTGGAATAACTTTCACACAGACAAAAACATCCTGTTGGTTATGACAGCCCAGCCACTTTTAGACAAAACCACAGAGAAGGTATGATTCAAAGAGCAGGTACATAAAACTGAGCGTTCCTTGCCACAAACATACAGATCACACACACAAGCCGTTTTTGCTGCAACTGCATCACATAACAAAATGGATTTACTTCAACATAGGGTCATTCTACCTGTTTAAAAACAAAAACAAAACAATAAACAGAAAAAACCCACCACAACTGGAGAGCACGAAGAGAGTGCAAACCTCCGCCAAGGAAGTAAAAATTTCTATTTCATGGCCTGTATAATCTAGGCAGCATGTTCTGCTATACAGGACTGATGCTACAAAGTTTAATTCATTTTAGCACCTGCTAGCAGTCTCCCTGTGTGAAACTCATACACTGGCAGAATGAATAATTCGATGTCATCGACTTTGTGATGCGCAACAAAATATCTCTTCATGAATCCAATTCCAAAATTAGATGACAAATAACCCCCAAACTTTAATGGTTTATTCCTTGGTTGAAACCCTTACCTTCCAACAAATTTCACCAGTTCGTTTAGAGCTTTTTGAGTTATTTCGCCGAATAACAACACTAACCAACCAACCAACCGAAAAACAACCTTTTGGCGGAGGTAGTAAAACTAAAAAAATTAAAAGAAACAAAACCAGTTAAAGAAATTCTGGTTCAGTGTTGGGGTCAAGGAGTTCAGCTTGGCTGTGTAGCTCCACTAGCACACATAACCAGTTTCACCCAACCTGCCACCTCATTGCACTCAGTCTCTCTGCTTCCAACCGATGAATGTGTTTCTACAGTTAGAGAATGAAGCAATGAATCTGCTCACAGCAGCAATGCTGGGCATCAAGAGGGACATGTCGCTGGTCCTGGGAAGTGTTCCACTTCTTTGTTTCAAGCTAATCTAAGTCTCACACGACACTACAACGCTGTGACTAAGGTCGTTCAGCAGAATAAAGTAACATGGAATGGTGTGGTCAGTCACATTCAGAGCAAACGGCAGAGCTTACCACTTTATCCACAACAGTCTAGCCTACCATTAATGTGGCAGACGAAAAAAAGAGAAGAAAAGAGTATTACTTGTCATTCCTCTTCCAACGCATTCCAACATAGACAAAATATGTCAACTCTAAAATACATGTTTGAAATTAAGTTCACAATTAAAATGGATGTTGAACAGTTTTCCCAAGGCAAAGAGAACTATGCGACAGTTGTCTCTTATTCCATCTGGCGGCTGATCAGACTTGTAAGTCAGTGGGCTGAGTAAAGGCAAAAGGACTGGTTTTTCATTTAGCCATTTATCTTCCATATCTGGGTCTCAAATTGACAATTTACCCAGAGAGCTAAAAAAAAAAATCATCATTGGAAAGTACAATGCCTTACTGTCAAGTACCACAAGCACACTTTCGATATCCAAAAAGAACAATCTCCCCTCCTCTCACACAAAATACATTCTCAACAACACACTGGCAATCCCTGATTGCACACCAAATATGGCAACACCAATCCTTACATCCCATAATGCCACCATACCCTGCCCATGCTACCATTCCCATACTGCCCCTTACCAACCAGCAAAGGTGTCACATTTGGCCTCACACACTGATACCCCCTGGTGGCATATGTTGCTATGGATCGCTCATGCCTAAGCTACAGGAGTAAGCTCTGAAAGCTCAATGGACTTGGGTTTCAGATGAAGAGAGGGGCATTGTGCTGCAGCTGCTGTATGAGAATAGCTACAAGTCAGCTTGGCATGCATCCATTTCTGAGTGTTGGACACAAAGTTACTGGTATTCTTGGTTTTGAATTTCTCCATGAGGACTGTCCTACACTGTGGCTATGGGTCCATTGCAAGTGATGATCCATGATCATTCACCAACATTAACCTGTTTTTACAAAGATGGACACACCCTTTACTCCCTGGATATTCATCACACAGCTTTGGTCCCTTCACGGTGTTTCTATTAACTCCATTAACTCCTTCCCTGCCATGCCTGGCCATTTTTCCGGGCCTCGAACTGTCAGAGCTTCACTAGGTCCCAGGAATTTCCAACCTTCTAACGATACACTGTCATGAAAGGGAGGCAACTACAAATGACTCGGTCTCTGCTCTGTTCAGTGCTCTGGAAAATAGGTCAGACCTCTCTGATATGACAAACACTAGTCAGTAAAATGTGATAAAATTCCCTGGCATGTAGCGTGCAATATATATGGCAGGGAAGGGGTTAATGGATTCAGTCATGGACATCCATATAAATGCACAATGAACCCCATAGAGGACAACACTATTCTGTAGCACTTGCTGACTGGAGCCACTCATGACCGAGTTCCCAGAGCAGGCCCTGACTGCTCCATGGCCACTGGTTCCAGCTGAGGAAGGGGGTATGGAACAGCAGTTGCTGTATGATGCGAGATGTGCCAGAACAAGATGTCCAGAACTAGTCAAGAAAGAAGGAACACGCAGCAAAGACCTATTGTTTCTTCATGGCACAGTGAAGAAAGATGACCCAAGTTACTGAGATTGCATACAGGGAGCGATTCAAGTGAGGAACTGCATGCATGTCAGTGATCAACTTGGTGCGATGCACAAGACAGACCCGCATCAACATCAGCTGACATCAGTGCAAAAACTAAGTGATCAGTGTAGTTTGTTCCACCAGTTGGGGGTGTGATACCGTGCTAGGCACTATGTGCGTGGCCCACCGAACACAGTGTATATGCTGGGCTATAACTGACTGATGATGAATACCACACAAAACAGGCATACTCTCCAACTCAAACACAAGCCCACTTGTGTATGTCCACATACGCCACACACTCACGCATGAAATTGTACCTCAGTCATTCCAGTGGCTAAGAATGACATCCTGCATAAAAGGGCACACAGTCACATTACCCTATGCACATGCATGCACACACACATACACAAACACACAGACACACAAGCACACACACACACACACACACACACACACACACACACAAACACATGAGATGTTGCACATGCACTTCTAACAGAGCACACAGTCATCACTTTCAATACATGCTCTCACTAACATTAATTGTCACAGACTCCATGGAGAAAGAAATCTACAAAGACCCCATATGACCATGTACAACTCACACCACTTTGTGCAGTATCGATGGCACCAACATAGCACAACTTCCTGACAGGAGGTCCCTGTGGGTTGGGGGTAAGAATAGACCCACCACAAACAACTAAGGAAACAGACAATTTGCTCTTACTGCAATCAGCCCTAGTGAGTTCGTAGTCACTGGCCTTACAATGTTACATAGCCTACAAAGATTGATGAGGGGAAAACCTTCATTCATGCATTCTTGCTGAAAGGAGATGGTGTCTGATAGTCAGTGAAACTGAAAATTGGAGTATACACAATATCTGTTTTCCCAACCTCTGACAACCCATCCTACTCCTCACTAAGGGATAAACTTATGAACATGTGATGGTGCCTGTGCACTCCCGTCTCTACCGTGGTGCTGACTAGGTCATCACTAGAGCTCTCGTGGACTATGTACAGTGTAGTGTGCATGGTCGCTCTTTTTCTACACAGGTGTGGGTTATGGTTCTTGCATTGTGCACATACTTACACCTACTTCAACCATACTGAGGTGTTTTTCTGATCAAGGCGTTTACAAATGTGGACTGCTCAACACCCATGTTCCCCATGGATTTCTATTCTGTGGCTGATGTCAATTACTATGACCCCACACATGCTGTGAACTGAATCTCCACAGTGAGCAGTTTCGGCTATAAACTTGAACAGTTTGTCTGTCAGACACCACTTGGCCTGAAGAAGGAGCTAGACTTTGAAAACATGCAAATTCAAGTGATTAACCATCAGGATTTTGTAGCTCTACCTCAAGTTAGATCATTTCAAACGGCACAGTTATTTTCATTGAAAAAGTCTTCTTATCAAACTGTTTTCAAGAAACTTTGACTTGATTGCAATTATTCTGCTTCAAATACAATGTTATTCCATAATCTTCCTCAACAGTCTACCAGTATTTTCTGGAGGCATAGCAAAGTTTTAAGACATCATGCACAAATGTTAGGTGCCCTTGCCAAAACCCACAATAACACTCGTACATGACAAAATGCTTGTCTGTCAGTCAACTCGGGACACAAAAACCTATGCCAAATACATGTCTCACAACAAAACACACAATCTTCCAGGCAAAAATTATCAGAGAATTTGATCCAAATTGAACATCCTTCATGTTCTGGTCCCATCATGTAAAACTAAGGTCAGGTTATCATCAATGTGTTTCATGACATTTCAGAGAAATTTTCCCTACATTCACCTTAGGCACAGTGTAGAGAGAACAGGGCAAGTTTTCCAAGGTATTGCAAGGGTATTTCGGTTTGCAAGCTTATTCCATTCAGTAAACAAATACGTCATTCACAGGTTGCAAGATCTCGAACCACATAGCTATGACAAAGTGCAGGTTGTGAGTAATATTTGTACACAAGGTTTTCATCCTCCTCGCACCTCGGCATCACTGTACAGAAATAAACAGTGCTCACCAATCACCACAGATTACAAGCAATGAAAGCCCAAGTACGGAATATGCCAACACAGATCACCTCAACATATATTACTACTCAAAGTACTTTCGGACGCAGCGGGGATGGGGAAGTTTCACTGCTAACTGACATTGTTTCCTCTCCTTCGAAGAGCTCCAGATGACCTGTCGGACATGTCCGCAGTTCAGGAGTATTCTGAATGGTCAGATTCCCTTTCCTCCCAGTTCAGAGTCAATGTTGCTGTGATTCTACTCGAGTAAGTATTTCACTTGAATATCTCAACTTTTTATGCTCAAGTATTCTGTCTCTTGTCTTTTGTCCACTGAATCCAGTTCAAGAGAACCACAGCCTTGTTGGCAGCCTGCAGAGGTCAACCTTTGTGAGTAGTTCAGCGCGTTTTGACTTGGTCACGTCATGTTTAACAAATCCTCCTCAATAAATTTCCTTAGATCAGTAAGAAGATGTCACGTTGTCCACTTGCAGAATGTTTTCAGGGCTCGAATAAGAACCGCCATTGAAGACTTCTGAGCGTCTCTTACTTGCTATGACACTTTTGAAGGGCCAAAAGTCATGGCATTACACCTGGGGAACTGACCTGGTTCCGTGCAGCTAGATTCTCTTTCAGGTTTTCACTGAATTAGCAGCTAGTTTACCCAAGCAGCAGCATTCTGGTACTGATAGCTGATAGCTCTACATCACACTGAAATCAACAGCATAACCAAAAACAAAGACGGGATGAACTTTCTTCAGCATTACTCTGATCCAAAGTGATTATCTTTCTTCCTGATTAACTTCCAGGTCACTCAAAACAGACAGCCATGATAGAACGGCATACTCTGTCAGCAGGTGGACATGTGCTAGCTTTAGCTTGGAGACAGCAAAGGTCAAACGCTGGCACTGCTGCTAGATGGAGAATATTCACCTGGCATTTTGCAGGCATTGCACTTTGCAACAAAAGCTGGCAGCCAGGTGCTAATGCGGCATTCACAATCACTGAACAGGAGAACTCCTGCACTCACTGCATCAGTACCAACAGGAATCTATGAACAGATGCCTTCCCAGAGAAGAAGAAGAGATAATGCCTGCACATTCTCTGTAAACTATCAACAATGATGCCAGCTCATGATCAACAACGGTGTAAAATTTTCACCAACAAATTGAGGTTTCAGTCGAACTGATTTGAACTGATGAAATGCAGTGTTGTAAAATTTACACAAAGACACTGAGGTTTCAATCAAACTGATATGAATTAAAGGCATGCAACGCTATAAAATTTATATCGAGAAATTGCGGTTTCAGTCAAATTGATATGAACTGAAGGCATGCAGTGCAGTACAATTTACACCAATAAATTGAAGTTTCAATAAAAAATTATTTGAATTAAAGATTTGCAATGCTGACAAATCCATATTGAGGAAATGAAGTTTCAATCAAATTGATGCAAATTAAAATATTGAATTCTGTCAACAATTCAAGTTTTTTTGTCTTCGGTATATGAACAGACACCTGTGTCAGGCACTGACATTTGAACTACATGGGGAAATCAAGAAGCCAGAGTGAGTTTTTCCACCTGCAAACTAGCAGGACTCTTAAACTAGCATCTCCTTTTGATACTATTCCAGATCAAGTATCTTCTAAGGCATATATCACTTCACACAGGTCAACCGTCTCAAACAGGAATGTATAGTCTTTTTCGCCTTGAATGCAACAATCTCAGTCAAAGAGCAGCAATGACCAAATCTTTTGTTCTGAGATTTACATGGATGCCTTTCCCAAAAATGACACCAAAACAGTTTTTTTTTAAATCCCACAGGCCTTACTCTAAAATAACCACACTTTATAAGTCAGAAATTTCACCTGGACATGAGCAGTCCTGGTTAGAAAACCCCACGTCAGCAAGGGAAGTATCTCCTGACACTTTCCGATGCCTGAGAGATTCCGAGGACCTGCTGGCCTGGAATCTCTCCCAATCTGGTTCTGGGGTAAGGATGGGGAAAAGGTTTCCTGTAGCAACAGCAGCAGTCCTGTGTAGTACTCCACACAGAATCCTCGAAAGACGAGTCACTGCTTTCAGCTGTATATGTAGTCCTCAGCACTGTACAACCCGCAAACATTCACAACCTGACCAGGCTGTTCCCCACTATACAATCTGCAGCTTGCCCGAGCAGAACTTGCATGGATGGAAGTTCCGTTCAAGAATGGGAATTCTATCCACCAGGTTGGAGGTGCCGATCTCGGAGAGGAGGTTGAGAATCCTGTGGGCGGTGTCGGGTTGGACGGACTCGGAAGTGGGCGGAGCCATGTAGGAGGCGGAGTCGGACATGGAGTGGGTGGGGCTAGCGCGCGTGGGGGTGGGGCTATCAGGAAACTCCTCCCCTCCGATTATTTGCTCCACCTCGCTCGACTCAGACTCCGAGCTTGTGTAGTCTGGCCAGTCTGCAAAGGAGAAAATATTGCTCAGTGCTGAGGAAATTCGGCAGCCACTACAAGAATCATCTCTCGTGAACCCGATATTCTCAAATCCCTCTAGCTTACAATGTGCCACAACAAGAAGTCATTCACAACACCTACCTTCATTAGCTTCAGGCTCCCGCCCATTCTGCTGCCCGTGGTGGTGGTGGTGGTGGTGTGGGTGGTGGTGAGGGTGGTGGTGGGTGGCACCCTGCAAGGCGGCCATGTGAGGCTGGATGGGGGAGGCGGAAGGGGGCGAGTGGTGTGCCTCCTCATGGTAACTGTGCAGCATGTTCTTCTCTCCAAGCAGCTGCATCACCAGTCCCTGAAGTTGGCCCAACTTGCCCTGCGCACCAGCAAGACAGGCACTCAGTCAGGGCAATGGGCCACAGCTTTCTTGGCTGATAGGAAGGACAAAACTGACAGATGCATGGATGCGTGGATGGATGGGTGGATGGATGGATAATGGATGGGTGGGTGGATGGGTGGGTGGATGGGTGGATGGAGACGGATAAAAGGATGGATGGATGTATGGATGGATGGATGGACAGATGGATGGCAGACGGATTACTAACGAATGGATGGACGGACGGACAGACAGAAAGACACACACACATACACACACATGCCAACAGACAGACAGACAGACAGACACGCAGACAGACAGACAGACAGACAGACAGACAGACAGACAGACAGACAGACAGACAGGCAGACAGACAGACAGACAGACAGAGAGACAGACAGACAGACACACAGACAGACACACACAGATGCACACAGATGCACACACATGCCAACAGACAGACAGACAGACACACACACATGCCAACAGAGAGACAGACATACAGACAGACAGACACACAGAGGGACAGACAGACAGACAGACAGACAGACAGACAGACAGACAGACAGACAGACAGACAGACAGACAGACACAGGCACACACACACACACACACAAACATATGCACAGAGGCACACACACATATACACAAAGACAAAGAGTATTACCTACCTGCATCTCCTCTCTGTCCTTGGCCAACTGCACAATGTAGTCGTTTTTCTGCAGCTCCCGCTGCTGCAGTAAGGCCCTTTGGTGGTGGTACAGTGAGATGTACTCGCCTGGACACACATGAATGATTATTGTCACTAGCAGTGCTGATATCTTTTCATGCACAAGGACACACACAGACACACATGTGTGTGCGCATTCACATACAGTTTGCAATGATGCATATCCTACAGTGGTCCTAATCTTCAAATCAATCAAAATCTGTCCGTCTGCCTGTGTGTCTGTCTGTCTGTGTCTGTCTCCTTCTGTCTGTCCATCTGTCTGTCTATGTTTGTCTGCCAGTCTGTCTGTATGTGTATCTGTTTGTCTGTCTGTGTATCTGTTTCTCTCTCTGTGTATCTGTCTGTGTCTGTCTGTGTGTCTGTGTCCATCTCCCTCTGTCTCTGTGTGCGTGTGTCTGTCTGTCTGTCTGTCTGTCTGTCTGACAACTATCACCAAGAAGGGGGGTGGGGGTGGGAATGGGGGTGGGAATGGGGGTGGGAGTGGGAATGGGGGTGAAAATGGGGGTGGGGGTGGGAATGGGGGTGGGAATGGGGGATGGGAATGGGGGATGGGAATGGGAATGGGAATGGGGGATGGGAATGGGGGTGGGAATGGGAATGGGAATGGGGGATGGGAATGGGGGTGGGAATGGGGGTGGGAATGGGGTGGGAATGGGGGTGTTGGTGGGAATGGAGACTTCCCTGACATCCAAAGACAACTACCATTTGTGTCTGTTTCTCCTTTGAGCTGCAAGATGAGGTGTAACCAGTGAACTAGCTCATTGACTCACTAGACTTACAAGACAGCCCAAAACACCTACCGATAGTGTCTGTTTCTCCCTGGACCTGAGGGATGAGCTGTAACCAGTGAACTAGCTCATTGACTCACTAGACTTACAAGACAGCCCAAAACACCTACCGATAGTGTCTGTTTCTCCCTGGACCTGCAAGATGAGGAGTAACCAGTGAACTAGCTCATTGACTCACTAGACTTACAAGACAGCCCAAAACACCTACCGATAGTGTCTGTTTCTCCCTGGACCTGCAAGATGAGGAGTAACCAGTGAACTAGCTCATTGACTCACTAGACTTACAAGACAGCCCAAAACACCTACCGATAGTGTCTGTTTCTCCCTGGAGCTGCAAGATGAGGAGTAACCAGTGAACTAGCTCATTGACTCACTAGACTTACAAGACAGCCCAAAACACCTACCGATAGTGTCTGTTTCTCCCTGGAGCTGCAGGACGAGATGTAACCAGTGAACTAGCTCATTGACTCACTAGACTTACAAGACAGCCCAAAACACCTACCGATAGTGTCTGTTTCTCCCTGGACCTGCAAGATGAGGAGTAACCAGTGAACTAGCTCATTGACTCACTAGACTTACAAGACAGCCCAAAACACCTACCGATAGTGTCTGTTTCTCCCTGGACCTGCAAGATGAGGAGTAACCAGTGAACTAGCTCATTGACTCACTAGACTTACAAGACAGCCCAAAACACCTACCGATAGTGTCTGTTTCTCCCTGGAGCTGCAGGACAAGATGCTCCAGCTGCTCTGCCTTGTCTGACAATTCTGCTTTGTCCCGCATCACACTCATGTACTTCTCCTGCAAATGTGAGCAAATACCGTCTCAGTTCAAAGCAAAGGGGACTAAAATTTACAGAAAAAAAATTCTGGCATTTTTAACAGTTGGAAAGCTTGAGGGTAGGTATGGCTCCGTTTCAGTGCTGCCAAAAGTTCGAGTTTGAAAATTAAACAAGAAGGGCAAAGCCCATACGACTCACATGCTTGACCTTGACCTTTACATGACCTTGACCTTTACATGACCTTGACCTTTACATGACCTTGACCTTCAGGTGGCCTTCAAGGTCAAGGTCAAACAAATAAACCTAGCAATGACATCATACACTAACAACTGCTTTACACATGTTTCCTACCAAAATACATGTGACCTTGACCCAAGGTCAAGGTCATCCAAGATCATGCAACACAAAGCTGTTAATTCAAGACACAGGAAGCACAATGGTGCTTATTGGCACTTTCTACCATGAGATATGGTCACTTTTAGTGGTTCACTATCCCATTTTGGTCACATTTCATAAGGGTCAGAGTGACCTTGACATTGACGATATGTAACCAAATGTGTCTCATCATGAAAATATAACACGTGTAATACAATGTTATGAAGTTTGGAAGAGTTATCTTCCATAGTTCAGGGTCAAGGTCACTTCAAAATATGTATACAATCCAACTTTAACTCTTCCCTTACCAGGTTTATACAGAACACAACACAATTTATTTTCTGCAGAGAAACACACACCCGGTAGTGCTCTTTTGAGTGTATTGTGCCTCTAGAGAAGATACTACATGCATCATGTGGCATATCATTTTGAAGGAAAATGAATGCCCTACAAGACTAAAACAAAAAAACGTTAGTTGCCTTTAGCAAGACTGAGAAAGCATGCTTGAAATTACACACTTGTTTCAAAAACCAAGAAATAGGATCATGCTGAATTTGAGCTTACCGAGCAATATCTTGGTAATGATCCCACTGATCCTTTCCAGAACTTCACCACACAATAATCATCCATTGGAAAATGTCCAGTCAAAATTTAAAATAAATATCTTTAACAGTTTTCTAGCACTGACATACAGAAGAGACGAACCGTCCATCACAATGACAGTCACTTCCTTCAGACATCTTGATCAAATCAATCACAATCAGTCCACGTTACACGTTCATCTAACGTTGTGAGAGACCTCTCTACTGCTGTAAAACCACATTAGGTCCGATAGGGAACACTATAAAGTGTGATTATACAAAGAAACGAAGCAAAAAAGCTTTAGCGCAGAGTGATGCAGAACTTCCGGGATGTTCTCAGACATTTCGATCAAAACAATCACAATCGGTCCACAAAAGTCGCATTAAACCTCACGCTCTGCGTTAGACGTTCATCTAACGTTGTGGGAGAGTTCTCTACTGCTCTAAAACCACATTGGGTCTGATAGAGAACACTAGAAAGTGTGGATTATACAAACGAAACGAAGCGAAGTAGCTTTGGCGCAGCGTGCGGCGGATGGGACGAGAAGAGTTAAAGAGCTCCTGTGACCTTGACCTTGAAGCAAGGTCAAGTCACTATGTATGTTTTGTGAGGCCTTGTCATCCTACACCATCATGCCAAATTGGGTGTTGATAGACTTAATAGTCTCCGAGAAAAATCCAACGTTAAAGTTTTTACGGACGACACCACGCCCGGACGCCCGGACCGGATGCCACGGGTGAGTACATAGACTCACTTTTGCTTCGCATGTGAGTCAAAAATTAATTCAAATATGCAGGGAAGCCAAACTGGTTCAAATGGTATCCAGATTTCTTCCTACCAGTACTGTTGCTTTTGTAGCATAGTGTACACAACAAGTGCATGACATCTAAACATTAATTAAACGAAGCAATACTCTTTTCTGACTGAACATTACTTTTTTTACATGCACCCTGCACACACACACACACACACACACACGCACGCACACAAAAGCATGCACATATGTACATGCATACATAAGCATCCCCACCTACCACACACACACACATGCATGCGCACACACACACAAACACATGCATGTGCACACACAAACACATGCATGCGCACACACAAACACATGCATGCGCACACAGCACACACACACACACACACACACCACACAAATAACACATCTACACACACACACACACACACACACACACACACACACACCTCTACTATTCCTTCAGACCTACAAGAAAACCCAAAACAATCACAAAACAAAACTTGAAAGTGGGCAGAGGAAACATCACTTCACCAGACTGAACAAAATAAATTCCCACTCAAATGCTTAACCTCAGAATGACAAAAAGCACAAGGCTGCTCAAGATTGCACAAGGCTGTGCAAGGCTGCACAAGACTGCACAAGGCTGCACAAGGCACTGATGAATAAGGAAGTACCTGAATCATCTCCATGGCAGACCTCAGCTTCTCAAACTCCGCTCTGCTGATCTTGTCGCTGTCCAGGTACTCGTTGCTGGCAGCTGAAAGAACAACCACTAATTAAAAAAAAATCATCAACATTTTCATGATACAGTTCCACCTCAAGCAGTGTGGAAATCATGTTGACTAACCAACTGACCAATCAACCAATCACAGGTAAAATATATACCTCTGGATTCCAGAGGGAAAAAAAAACATGAGCACAAGGGTCACTTAGAAGTAGTTCAGCACTGGTAGTCAGCAAGGAAAAAGAAAGTGTTTCCTACATGTGTCCGACTTAGACATTTTCTTATAAAATGTACAGGACAGTATGTCGGCAGTGAATCTCACACACAAATCTCAGATCACTCCAAGTGCCATGCAGAGTCTTACATTTTCTGATGACCTCCTCCTGGAGGTCAGCGACCTTGATGCCAAGGTTATCCGAGAGTTGGCGCTGGTCTCGCAGGTTTTCGGAGAGCTGGCTCCGTTCCGTCTCCAGATGCTGTATCCTGGTTGACAGCGATTCAATCTGTCGACATAGATTAATGTCATGGTCTCATTAGCATACCATTTGCATGCAATTAGCATTTGTTTAAACACAAACTATCTGCCAAGAGACACAATCAATAAACATGCCTGTGAATACAGTGTCTGAATCTGTCAATGGAGACAGATAATTTATTTCCTAAATCATTGATCTACAGAAAAAAAATGTAAGATATTTGTAAGCAGAGAAATACAAAATAAAAAAGTGCACACAGAGATAGATGTTTATACACATTTTAAATGGGTGACAGGAAACAACAACAATAACTATTCAAATAAGCAAATTCAAAATAGAGGCATCATTTAATTCCTCTTATCACTATCAAGTTCAGATTAACATTAACCAGATATGCTACCTGCATAATGCACTTCAGATATATATATAAGCTAAACTCATTGTGCACACTCACAGACAATATGACTATGAGGGGGTTATCTTTTCTAAGGAATCTACACTCAACCCAAAAACTTCCCAAACCATCCAACACAGGTGACTCAGTTTTACACTATTAATTTTCATCATGACATTAATTTTCTTAAAAGTAATTAGTAACTAGCTTGTCATTACAGTCCTCTTTCAAAGTCAAAATGTGATTGGAGTTGCATATCACAACAAAGCTTACCACTTCATCTCTGCTGGTCTCTCTCTCTGCGTCTGTCGACTCGGAGTTCTCCGAGACAGCGGTGACCTTGATCAGCATGATGCGCAACTCCTTGTTCTGTGTCGTCAGTGCATCCATCATGTCCTGCAGGCAGTAAGGTCAGTCAGAGAGAGCGAGAAACAGGGACAGACACCAACAGAGAAACAGAGTCAGAGATAGTGGCAGACAGACACACACACACACACACACACACACACACACACACACACTCACTCCCAGATGCATGGACAGAAAGACAGAGAAACAGACAGACATGCAGATGTAGAAGAGAGACAGAGAGAGAGAGAGAGAGAGAGAGAGAGAGAGAGAGAGAGAGAGAGAGAGAAGAGAAAGAAGAGAGAGAGAGAGAGAGAGAGAGAGAGAGAGAGAGAGAGAGGAAGGACAGACAGACAGACAGACAGACAGACAGACAGACAGACAGACAGACAGACAGACAGACAAACACACACACACAAACAGATACACAGACAGAAACACACACACACACACAAACACACACACACAAACACACACTCACATTGAGTGCATACAGATGCATGCGCGCATGCCCGCACACATGCCCGCACTGCTGAGTGATGTTCAGGCGCCTAACAGGCTGACTGTGACATAGCTCTTCGAATTTTGGATTTATGCAAAGGATGAAGCAGGTCTGCTGGCTTGTTTGCCTACCAGTATTGACAGTAAGGACCACTTCTTTCCATTGATGGAAAAAACTTTTGTGATGCTACGCTGGACTTGTCATATTTCGACATTACTTGTCCGGATTGAATCTGACGAGACCTTGCCACCTGAAAAGTGAATACTGCTCACCATGACTCCGGGCTGTGTGTCTACAATTAATTGTGAGCACCGCAGAGTGAAGCTGTCTACATAGACAGATCATGGATCCGGCTGCAGTAAGCCCACCCACTTCATATGATGACGCTCAGGTAGGCACCTTTTCCTATATTGACGGCCAACCAAAATGTGTTTACTCTGTGCCGGAACTTATGGCCCTCAGACATTCACACCAGTCTTTGTCAACCGAGACGGTGACAAACTTAAAGAAACTCGGTATTTCTACCTGCCGACGAAGACGTGGTCGAAGGGGCGGACGGCGGAAGTCAAGGAAAATCCGAATCATAACAGATGTCTTTCCGCAGCCAGAATCGAATCGGAAGCAGACTGTCACCCATGCTAATCTTATACAGGTACACCCTAAGAAGCCATCTCATGAGCTGAAGGTTGCTGTGTGGAATGCACAGTCATTGAGAAATAAAACGGAAGAAATAGCTGACCTCATTTTGGAGGAGAACATTGATATAATGTTCATCACAGAATCCTGGCTGAGAATGAAAGGTGACGAGGCAATCACCAACTCTGCAGCTCCGCTCGGCTATGTTCTGAAATCATACCCCAGACTTAAAGGTAGAGGAGGAGGTATAGCCATCATCCACAGATCCCACTTCAAAATTGACTCAGTCAGATCTCTCGATCACAACACCGCCAGCCTGGAGTCAGCTGCTGTCGTTTTACATCACAAAGGGATGTCTACTCATTTCATATGCCTTTATCATCCGCCTCCGTCCAAGAAGAATAAAGCCACACCATCATCTTTCCTTGACGAATTCAAGATTCTACTGGAAGCCATCGACATCAGTTGTTCCAATCCTATCATCGTTGGTGACTTCAATGTGCATTTTGATGATAAAAACGATGCTAGCACAAAACGGATCACGCAGATGCTTCAAGACCATAATTTCCAGCAATGCAACATGCATACCACCCACAAGTCAGGCCATATCCTGGATTGGGTTGTTGCAAGAACGGATAGTCAACAGATAAAGAAGATCCAAGTGCTGGACAAAGCGATGTCCGATCATCATGTCATCCTCTGTGATACTGGTCTGACCCTCAAAAGACCAAGCAAACGCACCGTTCTGGTTCGAAATCTCAAACAAGTCGATCTCGAGTCCTTAAAGCAGGACATAACGACATCCGCATTGTACTCATCAGTTCCAATATCCATGAAGGAGCATTGCGAGCAATTCAAGGATATTCTAGTCCGCACGATAAACAAGCATGCTCCACTGGAAAGGCGGCCCGATTCTACAAGACAAGAGTGCCCATGGTACACAAGCGAAGTGCACATCGCTAAAATCGAGAAGCGAATAGCGGAGAGGCGCTGGAGGAAATCAAAACTGACTGTGCATAGAGATATCTACGTTCAAAAGAAAAACCTACTCAAGATGACCATCAGACATGCAAAAGCACAATATATGAAAGGTCAAATCGAACAAAAAGCGAGAAACCCTCGAGCCATGTCCAATCTGCTAACATCAATTCTAGGCAATAAGGGAAAGTTGAAACCTCTCCCCACCAAACCAACGGGACAAATCCTAGCCAACAAATTTCAAACATATTTCAGAGAAAAAATTGAAAAGATCAGAAAAGCTATTCCCCCCACAACGGTAGCGGAAGAAGCATCTACATCCCTGAACCAAGGTCTGAAAGACTTGTCTCCTTTCCATCCCGAGGAGCTTCGAAAGATCATTCTGAAGATGAAGCCCACCTCCTGCGAGCTTGATGATGTGCCGACAAGGTTGCTACGTCTATGTCTTGACGCATTCCTGCCCATGATTGCAGACCTAGTGAATCACTCCTTAAGATCAGGTGAATTCCCATACAGAATGAAGAAAGCAATTGTACGGCCGCTGCTTAAGAAGCCAAATCTGGACGCCGATGAGCTCGGCGGCTACAGACCTGTGTCCAATTTGTGTTTTATATCAAAAATCATAGAGAAAGCTGTTTCCATAAGGCTATGCAGCTTCCTGAACTCGGAGAATCTACTCCCAAAACTCCAGTCGGCATACAGGCCAGGACACAGCACCGAAACTGCACTCCTGAGAGTGTTCAACGATATTCGATGTGCTATTGATGATGGCCGGGTTGCCCTCGTGACTCTTTTAGACCTCTCAGCAGCCTTCGATACCATCGATCATGGTGTTCTTCTGTCCCGATTAAAGAACTTAGGAATATCATCAACAGCCTTCAAATGGTTTCAATCATACTTATCTGGAAGAACACAGACGGTTGTTGTGGAAGGAGGGACTTCGAGTGAGGTGGTTATCACCTGTGGAGTTCCTCAAGGGTCAATTCTCGGACCGTTGCTATATTCCATCTACACAGTATCTCTGAGTGCCCTGATTGATAGTCATCATCTGTCATTCCATCTTTACGCAGATGATACTATGTTATTTACAACCTCGAACCCTGACAAAGACTCTTTCGCTGCGGCAAAAGCTTCCATGGAGAGATGTTGCACCGATGTGAAAACATGGATGGTGAAAAGTCGTCTGAAATTAAATGAAGACAAAACAGAATTCATCATCATCGGTTCTAAGGCACATGTTCAGTTGTTCCCAGAAACCAACATCTCAATTTCGGGAGTCGAGGTCCCCTCGTCAAGATGTGTGACATATCTTGGCGTAAAGATCGATGAGCATTTTTCTATGGGGCCACACGTAAGCAGAACGATCTCTTCCTCCTACTGGCAGCTCCGACGTATCTCAAGTATCAGACAATGCCTGACTGAAAAATCGGCCACAACTCTTGTATTGACGTTGGTGATGTCTAATCTTGATTACTGCAATAGCCTTCTGCTAGGTGAAACCCAAGAATATCTCCGAAGACTTCAACAGGTGCAGAACACCGCAGCACGTATAGTGAAACGTCCACCTAGTCGTTCTCACATAACACCCATCCTTCGAGAGCTACACTGGCTGCCTGTCCACCAACGTATTGTGTTCAAAACACTGTGTCATGTGTTCAAGTGCGTCAATGGTTTGGCCCCGCTGTATCTGGTTGAGCTCCTCAAGACTTATAAGCCTGTGAGGGATCTCAGATCTTCGGCGCAGTCATTACTCCATGTGCCACGCTACAACACCAAGAGATCTGGGGAGAGAGCATTCTCGTATGCTGGACCAAAACTCTGGAACGATATCCCAGACAGACTGAGGAAATCTCCTTCAATACAGACTTTCAAGTCACAGCTAAAAACTCTTTTATTCAAAGGGTGAACGTGTTGAGCGCCTTGAGCATGCCTTTGGGTGTGAGATTGGCGCTATATAAGAGCCAAAATACATACATACATACATACACACACACACACAGAAACACACACTCACATTGAGTGCATACAGATGCATGCGCGCATGCCCGCACACACACAGCAATAAAGAGTGAGTGCAAGAGAGAGCAAGAAACGGAAAGCTAATACAAGAGACATGGGGAGTATATATTAGAGAACTGACAGAGCTGAATGATTCTGAAACGGCCCAAGAATCAAAACACATGGAGCTGCTAAGAAACACAGGCCAAGCTACTGCCTACACACCTGTACAGTGACTACTGCCTACACACCTGTACAGTGACTACTGCCTACACACCTGTACAGAGTGACTACTGCCTACACACCTGTACAGAGTGACTACTGCCTACACACCTGTGCAGAGTGCAGCTCATTCTGCAGCGTCTCCACGAGCTGGGCCTGGGCCTCGTAGTGGCGGAGTCTGTCCTGGATCTGGTCCTGCTGGAACTCCTCACGCTGCAGCGACGCCAGCGTCCGTTGTAGCTGCTCCACACTCCTGTCCTTGTCCACCAGCTGCGGGCAGCAGAACAACGCAGCTTGAGGCACTTATGACTCCTCCTGTGGTGACTTGTTTCTGTTCTCTCATGAATGAGCAATTTTTTTATTATGCCAATTTCCAGCGTAACGTATAACAGGAGCTGCTCAATGACCCCCCCCATCAGCTGGAATCCCTGGCTGCTGGGCTTTCGGGGCCTCCTCCAGTAAGCTCAGCCAGGGGCGGTCACAAGCAGCCAAAGTGGTCACAATGGAGTGGGGGGGGAGGGGGAAAGATCACGGGTCAAATCATTAAGACCTAACTGTGTGTTCAAACCAACCTGGAAAATCAAACCTGACTCACAACAGACCTGTCACCAAACCCTGTATCCAATCCCAAGAGATCACTACAAATAGTATTGATAATGACTTCTTCTTCAATGCAGCATATTGAAACTGCTTCAAGTTCACAGTCAAATTTACTCTACAAAGAAACAGGCCTTACGCATGTTCTCATGATTCTTATTCCACAGATGCACTTTTTCATGCATCTTTCAACTTCTCTTACCAACATATTCTTTCTCAACTTCTTCTGCAAGTGTTACTTCACATTCAGTTATCTCTCATGGTTCCTATATCACTAATGTCCATGTGTGTTTGTGTGTAAGTAAGTGCAAGTGTATGTGAGTGCATGTGTGCAATTGTGTGTCTTATGAGTCAGTGTCTTACTCTCTTTATCCATCTGTCTCTCTCTGTTCGTCATTCTCTCTCTCCATCTCCCACTGTCTGTGTGTGTGTGTCTCTTTATTTCTCACCATGTTTCTGTCTCTGTCACTGTTTCTCTGTCTGTCTACTGTGTATTTATGTCTGTGTGTGTGTATAGGTGTATGTATATGTGTGTGTGTGTGTGTTTGTGCATGCACAAGTGTGCATGTGTGACTGTCAGTTATGCTCATCTCTGTGTTTCTAAGTCTCTGTATGTGTGTCTCTGCATGTGTGAGTGTGTCTCTGCATGAGTGTGTGTGTGTGTGTGTGTGTGTGTGTGTGTGTGTGTATTTGTGTGTGTGTGTGTGTGTGTGTGTGTGTCTGCATGTGTGTCTCTGCATGTGTGTGTGTGTGTCTCTGCATGTGTGTGTATTTGTGTGTGTGTGAGTGCAAGTGTATGTGAGTGCATGCGTGCGATTGTGTGTCTTAAGAGTCAGTGTCTCGCTCTCTTTATCCATCAGTTGCTCTCTGTACGTCATTCTCTCTCCATCTCCTACTGTCTGTGTCTGTGTCTCTTTCTTTCTCACCATGTTTCTGTCTCTGTCACTGTCTCTGTCTGTCTAGCTCTTTCTGTGTATTTATGTCTGTGTGTGTGTATAGGTGTATGTATATGTGTGTGTGTGTTTGTGAATGTGTGCACACACAAGTGTGCATGTGTGATTGTCAGTTATGCTCGTCTCTGTGTTTCTAAGTCTCGGTATGTGTGTCTCTGCATGTGTGAGTGTGTCTCTGCATGTGTGAGTGTGTCTCTGCATGTGTGTGTGTGTGTGTGTGTGTGTGTGTGTGTGTGTGTGTGTCTCTGCATGTGTGTGTGTGTGTGTGTGTGTCTGCATGTGTGTGTGTGTGTGTGTTTATGTGTGAATGAGCGTTTATTTGAGTGTCTGCTTGTGTGTGTGTGTGTGTCTGTGTGTGTGTGTTTGCATGTATGCATGTGAGTGTGTGTATATGTGTGTATGTGTGTGTCCCACTCTCTCTCTGCCTGCATGTGTGTGTGTATGTGTGTGTGTCCCTCTCTCTCTCTGCCTGCATGTGAGTGTGTGTGTGTGTGTGTGTGTGTGTGTCTGTGTGCGTGTGTCCCTCTCTCTCTCTGCCTGCATGTGTGTGTTTGTGTGTGTGTGTGTGTGTGTGTGTGTGTGTGTGTGTGTGTCCCTCTCCCTCTCTGCCTGCATGTGTGTGTGTGTGTGTGTGTGTGTGTGTGTGTGTGTGTGTGTGTCCCTCTCTCTCTCTGCCTGCATGTGTGTGTGTGTGTGTGTGTGTGTGTGTGTGTGTGTCCCTCCCTCTCCCTCTCTGCCTGCATGTGTGTGTGTGTGTGTGTGTGTGTGTGTGTGTGTGTGTGTCCCTCTCTCTCTCTGCCTGCATGTGTGTGTGTGTGTGTGTGTGTGTGTGTGTCCCTCTCTCTCTCTGCCTGCATGTGTGTGTGTGTGTGTGTGTCCCTCTCCCTCTCTGCCTGCATGTGTGTGTGCGTGTCCCTCTCTCTCTCTGCCTGCAGCTATCTACCTGGGCGTGGAGCTGGGTGAGTTCATCTTCCTGCACAGCCAGCTTGCCTGCCAGCTCTTGGCATGAGTGCTGGTCTGACTGCAGTCTGGTGGTCAGCTCCATGTTGTCGTTGCTCTGTAAGGCAAGATGGACAGATAGATGGATGAATGAAGGAACAGTTTCATGTTGTTCTGCAAGTCAAGATGGACAGATAGATGGATGAATGAAGGGACAGTTTCATGTTGTCCTGCAAGGCAAGATGGACAGATAGATGGATGAATGAAGGGACAGTTCCATGTTGTTCTGCAAGGCAAGATGGACAGATAGATGGATGAATGAAGGGACAGTTTCATGTTGTTCTGCAAGGCAAGATAGACAGATAGATGGATGAATGAAGACAG
Organism: Theodoxus fluviatilis; assembly: GCA_034096865.1. Lineage (NCBI taxonomy): Eukaryota > Metazoa > Mollusca > Gastropoda > Cycloneritida > Neritidae > Theodoxus > Theodoxus fluviatilis. The sequence goes on along the minus strand of JAWQFJ010009705.1, from coordinate 19,195 downwards.
TTCCATGCTGTCGCTCTGTAAGGCAAGATGGACAAACTGATGGATGAATGAAGAGAGTTTCATGTTGTTGCTCTGTAAGGCAAGATGGACAGATAGATGGATGAATGAAGAGTTTCGTGTCGCTTTGTAAGGCAAGATGGACAGTTAGATGAATGAACGAAGAGTTTCATGTTGCTCTGTAAGGCAAGATGGACAGATAGATGGATGTATGAGGAAACAGGTTCAAGATGTCATTGCTCAATACAGCAAGGCAGATACTCATTCATTCATGCTTTTTAACATTCCTTTTTGCTTATTCAACACTCTCTCAACAAGAAAGAAGGACAAGGAAGTGCTGCCTGCCATCTTGACAAGGCTATTCCAGAAAGAAGCATACAAAGAGGAGGGATACAGCCAATGATCCTGACAAAGCCATTACAGAAGAAAGGACAGACAGACAAATGAAGAATGAAAGAAAGAGGAGGAATACAGCCCACCATCTTGATAAAGCCGTTACAGAAGGAAGGACAGACAAATGAAAGAATAAAAGAAAGAGGAATATAGCCCTAGATCCTGACAATGCCATTACAGAAGAAAGGACAGACAAATAAAGAGTGAAAGAAAGAGGAGGAATAAAGCCCACCATCTTGACAAAGCCGTTCTGCAGTTCAGCCAGCTGGACCTTGAGTTCCTTGTTCTGGGCCAGGGCGCGGCTGAGCGCCGTCTTGTCGCTCTGGATGCTCTCCAGCAGCGAGCTGCGGTCTCCCGCCTCCTCCCCAAGGTCCGCAACCCTCCTCTCCAAATCCATGATCCGCTCCTCCTTCTCCTCCAGGAACCTGCAGTCGCCATGGTGACAGGGGAATGATGAAAATGAAGATAAAAACCATGATGATGATGATAATGACCATGGTATTGGTAGTCTCATTTTTTTAATCTCATAGGCAAGGAAACTGCAGAGGTGGTGGTAGTAGGTGGTGGTGGTGTGGAGGAGGAGGAGGAGGAGGAGGAGGAGGAGGAGGAGGAGGAGGAGGAGGAGGAGGAGGAGGAGGAGGAGGAGGAGGACGAGGAGGAGGAGGAGGAAAGGGAGGAGGAAAGGGAGGAGGAAAGGGAGGAGGAAAGGGAGGAGGAAAGGGAGGAGGAAAGGGAGGAGGAAAGGAAGAAGGAAAGGGAGGAGGAAAGGGAGGAGGAGGAGGAGGAGTAGGAGGAGGAGCAGGAGGAGGAGCATGATAATGCTGCTGCTGCTGCTGCTGATGGAAGATATAACCTTCAAAAGGAAAATGGGAGTTGGAATACTTCCCTGGGAGTAGAGTTAGTGCTGGTGCCTCACGGTATGCATCCTGTATGTGTATTTGCCATCATGTGCCCGAAAAGAATTGATTGGTGTGGCCAATGACCAGGGGGTAAGGGGCAAACCGGTTTGAGCTCAGAAATTGGTAACAAGATAAGTAGTTATAGAAATCAACATCTCAGTCTTTTATACTACACTTCTCTTGTAGCTGCAGCATCTTGTTATGTCCCCCCCCCCCCGTCCCCCCCCAAGCTAGTACCCACGACCTTAGATCTTTGGTTGTTAAATGGTTGTTGAAAGGAACTCATGCTCAAATAATGAGGAGTGTGTCTACTCTTTTAAAAGTAACACTTGATTATACTTATTTTTAAAAACTTTTTTCTTTCATTAGTAGCTTAAGCTATGACTAACATGTTGTATTTTGCTTAAATATTTACAACTGGAAGCTTATGAAAACCCAGCAGATGAAGGGGGGCGGGCATCAAGAAACTCCAGCCATATGTTACCCTTGTCAAGTTGATGTATCAATGTCTATGTAATATCAATGTCTATGTAATATCAATGTCTATGTAATATCAATGTCTATGTAATATCAATGTCTATGTAATATCAATGTCTATGTAATATCAATGTCTATGTAATATCAATGTCTATGTAATATCAATGTCTATGTAATATCAATGTCTATGTAATATCAATGTCTATGTAATATCAATGTCTATGTAATATCAATGTCTATGTAATATCAATGTCTATGTAATATCAATGTCTATGTAATATCAATGTCTATGTAATATCAATGTCTATGTAATATCAATGTCTATGTAATATCAATGTCTATGTAATATCAATGTCTATGTAATATCAATGTCTATGTAATATCAATGTCTATGTAATATCAATGTCTATGTAATATCAATGTCTATGTAATATCAATGTCTATGTAATATCAATGTCTATGTAATATCAATGTCTATGTAATATCAATGTCTATGTAATATCAATGTCTATGTAATATCAATGTCTATGTAATATCAATGTCTATGTAATATCAATGTCTATGTAATATCAATGTCTATGTAATATCAATGTCTATGTAATATCAATGTCTATGTAATATCAATGTCTATGTAATATCAATGTCTATGTAATATCAATGTCTATGTAATATCAATGTCTATGTAATATCAATGTCTATGTAATATCAATGTCTATGTAATATCAATGTCTATGTAATATCAATGTCTATGTAATATCAATGTCTATGTAATATCAATGTCTATGTAATATCAATGTCTATGTAATATCAATGTCTATGTAATATCAATGTCTATGTAATATCAATGCAATCTGACAGGCTGTAGGCTTATAAATAACATTCAGCTCAGTTCAGTGTCACACTATATACTCGTGCGATGAACAAGACAAAAAGCAGACCTGCTGAGCTGGGCATTGTCGCGGATCTGGGCCTCGTGTCGGCTCTGCAGGTCCCTCAGCTCAGACATGGCCGCCTCCAGCTCCTGTGCCGTCTCTGGTGGCACTGCCACTGTTTCTGTTGTGGCCATGGACTTCTCCACCGCCAGTGTCTCTGTAACGGCCAACGCCATTGCAGTACATGGTATCAACATCTGCTGCAAGACGATAAGATGGACAGGGACAGACAAAAAAGCTGATAAAGTGGCACTCACACTCTCTCTCTCTCTCTCTCTCTCTCTCTCTCTCTCCCTCCCTCCCTCCCTCCCTCCCTCCCTCCCTCCCTCCCTCCCTCCCTCTCTCTCTCTCTCTCTCTCTCTCTCTCTCTCTCTCTCTCTCTCTCTCTCTCTCTCTCTCTCTCTCTCTCTCTCTCTCTCTCTCTCTCTCTTTCTCTCTCACTCTCTCTCTCTCTCTCTCTCTCTCTCTCTCTCTCTCTCTCTCTACACACACACACACACACACATGGACATGGCAGGATGACTGATGACCAATTTTCTATGAATTAATCACATAAGAGCAAACCCCCACCTAAAATTCAGGGCAGACTACAGCTGAATCTAAACTTATGAGCACAGCAAAGCACTATTTTCACATACTCCATTTGTGATTGGCAGATTTGCAGACACTCAGCCACAGATAAACTAACAACCACTCATATATGGACAGACAGGGGAGGAGGGGGAGGGAGGAGGAGATCATACGCTTCATCTCCCTGCATGGTAATAATCAGGGATTTGAGAAGAGTTAGAGTTTGACAGCTTATCAGATTTTGTAGGCTATTTAAGGCCACCGACTATAAATAAATCACTACATCTGGGCAGAGTAAAGCAAGTTAAGTCTCCGCTTCCTTTGTCATTCCCCTTATGACTCATGCAGGGAGGTGCAGAGGAGCTATTCTGTCTTGTAAAAAAAAGGTGTGATTTTATATAACGACTTTCCACCATTGATCGGTGCTCAAACCGCTTTACACTTTACCCCCTGATCACTGGGCATCTTGATCAATCCTCACTAGTACCTCACAACAAACATAGTGACAGACATTTAAGACGCACACAGTCAGGTACCAGCACCAACTCCGCTCTCTGGGGAGTATTCCAACCCGATGCTGGCGCTTGGCCGCATACAAGGGTTAATCGTACTACATTTTGCCAACACTGCCCTCACAGGTACCCGGTTTTACTCCTGGGTGGGGAGAAGCAATGCAAGTTAAGCATCTTGCTCAAGGATGCAACTCTGGGAACCGCACAGCTTTGAACGCCGTACCCACTGGCCACAAGCGACTGTAGGTCCAGCTCGCTAACCACTCGGCCACAGAGCTTGTAACCATGATGGAAGGTTGCGGAAGCTCCTTTTTCGGACAATTATGTATTTTGGCATGTCATTGACATGGAACCTACACTCTCACAGTCACACAGAGGGAAAGGTGCATCATACAAGTTCACCTTCTACAATCATACACTCTCACAGTCACACAGAGGGAAAGATGCATCATACAAGTTCACCTTCTACAATCATACACTCTCACAGTCTCACAGAGGGAAAGGTGCATCATAGACACTGAACCAACACTCTCACAGTCACACAGAGGGAAAGATGCATCATACAAGTTCACCTTCTACAATCATACACTCTCACAGTCACACAGAGGGAAAGGTGCATCATACAAGTTCACCTTCTACAATCATACACTCTCACAGTCTCACAGAGGGAAAGGTGCATCATACAAGTTCACCTTCTACAATCATACACTCTCACAGTCACACAGAGGGAAAGGTGCATCATACAAGTTCACCTTCTACAATCATACACTCTCACAGTCACACAGAGGGAAAGGTGCATCATACAAGTTCACCTTCTACAATCATACACTCTCACAGTCACACAGAGGGAAAGGTGCATCATACAAGTTCACCTTCTACAATCATACACTCTCACAGTCACACAGAGGGAAAGGTGCATCATACAAGTTCACCTTCTACAAGCATACTTTCACATGCACACAGGGTTACAACACATGGTACTTGCAGACCTGCCTACCCCCCCAAAAGCCAATTAGGGAGATTCTGAAAAAACAGGCCGGGGTCCATGGGCCACCAAGGCCCTGGTGGGGTCCAGGGGCAACGCCCTGGTGGGAAGAAACGGGCCTAAATCGGGAGTCTCCCAAATGTTTCGGGAGAATAGGCAGGTCTGGTAATGACACAGTGTAGCCGCCGACTGTGAAATTGCAAGAAAGAATGCAGATTTCTCCCGTCCCAGGGATTGAACCATGGCCATGCGCCTCGCATATAAGGCCAAAAAAAAAAATTGGTGTGGTTAAGGTAACATAGCCAAAAAAATAGGGTAGGTAGGTCGGCAATAACTTTTTTTTTTTTTAAACTTTTTATTTCTCGTGGAAACCAAATTAAACCTACTCGACTTGGAAATAAGTGTGCGAACAGACAGAGGATATTCCCTTTGAACAATTTTGACTTAACTTCTCTTGGAAAATTTATGTAAAGAAAAGCATTGACTTACCAGTGAAGATATGGCCAGACCTGGGTACCCCAAATTTTGCCTCAGCGTACTCACTGGTTCAGATATGCGTATTTTTTTAAAACTGTGCGTATTTTTTGCGCGGACCGACAATTTCAAAAATGCAGCTTTTGATTTGCAAACAAAGAGGCAATGCAAGTGAAGAGTTATCTCCCCCTTGACCGCTGCATCCCGCAGCGCGCCTGAACTGATTTTGGCCTCTTTGCTCTATGTATTTTCACTTGGGAATCATTCTCGTTTATGAACACTGCTGCAGTTTCCCGAAATCTCATATTCTACGAGAGAGAGAGAGAGAGAGAGAGAGAGAGAGAGAGAGAGAGAGAGAGAGAGAGAGAGAGAGAGAGAGAGAGAGAGAGAGAGAGAGAGAGAGAGAGAGAGAGAGAGAGAGAGAGAGACAGAGAGAGAGAGACAGAGAGAGAGAGACAGAGAGACAGATAGAGAGAGAGAGAGACAGACTTAGAGAGAGAGAGACAGAGAGAGAGAGACAGACAGACAGAGAGAGAGACAGACAGAGAGAGAGACAGAGACTTAGAGAGAGAGAGAGACAGAGAGAGACAGAGAGACAGACAGAGAGACAGAGAGAGAGACAGAGACAGAGAGAGAGACAGAGAGAGAGAGAGAGACAGACAGACAGACAGAGAGAGAGAGACAGAGACTTAGAGAGACAGAGAGAGAGAGAGAGAGACAGAGAGAGAGAGAGAGAGAGAGACAGAGAGAGAGAGACAGAGAGACAGAGAGAGAGAGACAGAGACTTAGAGAGAGAGAGAGACAGAGAGAGAGAGACAGAGAGAGAGACAGAGAGAGACAGAGAGAGAGAGAGGGAGAGAGAAGTGAAACAGAGAGGCGGGCTCAGGTATCCTCCCTGCAAATGTTTTTTTAAGATTGCTTGACCCACTTCTTACCCCAGCATTCTGTAGCTAAACTAAACAGCCCTCTGGGAACACCATGCAGTCACAACAGTGTTGTCAACCCATATTACACAAATGTCCGATGAAGAGCTCTTGTCAAAACAAAACTCGAAGAGTGGGAGACTGCTTCCAGCAGCAGGAAAAGTAAATTGTGGATCAAAACTTCACGGGGAAAAAAAACCTTTGATTTCACCATTGTCGTATTTTCGATTTCACGATTGTCCTATTTTTCCACACAAGTCGTAGTAGTCGTATTTTCAATAGTTTGGCGTAAAAAATACGCCAAAATCGTATAGGTAAACAGGTCTGTATGGCTGATATGAGATTGTCTGTCCTGCTAGTGTCAGTATCATGTGACCAACCATCGGTGCCCCTAACGTGAACCAGATGTAATTGAAATGCATCATGAACTTGTGAGCACTGCATGTTGATCATCCTCTTCATCTTCCTCACTCTCGGCTTGAAAAACTTCACATTTGAAATGTATCGCCTTCAGTTCAAAAACGTGTCCCCGACCTCTCCAACAGTCAAACCCCAAGCCAACTCAAACCCATCCCCATCTGCTTTGCACGTGGTCACATCACCAGAGCTGCCAAGTGCTACGATTTAGGCGTAGCATGCTACGATTTCGCCGTGCTTGCTACGATGCTACGATCGTCAGGGAAAAACTACGATTTTTCAAAGCCTGGAACTGAACTTTTGACCGTCACGAAGAACCCCCCCCCCCCCACACACACACACACCCCGCTTTATGCTGGCGGTTCAGCGCTGAGCGTCGAACTGAACTTTTGACCGTCACGTAGAACCCCCCCCCCCCCCCCCTCCCCAGCTTCACGTCGGCGGCTCAGCGCTCAGGGACTTGACAGCCCAGCCCTCAACCCACAACTTTGATATTAAAAAAAACTTCAACATTTTCAATAAAAAGATGTAGGGTCGGCGCCCCAGAATAGGGTAGGTCGGGTTACCGTAACCACACCATATTTTTTTTTTGGCCTAATCAAACGCCAAAGCTTGCTTGCCTAAATCTGCCTCTCAAAAGACAGGTTTTCAATAGCTGAGTGGAGGTTGAGGAGCCGACTTTGCACTCATGCAGGAAGGGAGACTGCTGGATGTGGGGATGCCAGAAGCTGGGGATCTATGCAGTCAACATGATGGAAGGTTGAGGATTGGATTGGATTGGATTGAATTGGGTTGGATTGGATTGGGTTGGGTTGGATTGGATTGGGTTGGATTGGATTGGGTTGGGTTGGATTGGGTTGGATTGGATTGGGTTGGATTGGGTTGGATTGGATTGGGTTGGATTGGATTGGGTTGGGTTGGATTGGATTGGGTTGGATTGGATTGGATTGGGTTGGATTGGGTTGGATTGGGTTGGATTGGATTGGATTGGGTTGGATTGGGTTGGATTGGGTTGGATTGGATTGGATTGGGTTGGATTGGGTTGGATTGGATTGGATTGGAATGGATGGATGGATGGTGTTTTACGGCCTATCAGCCTTTGTAGGCTATGTAAGGCCATTAAGCACGAAAATCACTAGAACAGTTTAGAGTAAACGCCAATCAAGTCACGGTGTCCCTAGTTATTCGCCTCTTACGAATCGTGTAGGGAGACGCGGTGGGTCAATTCTTCCCCCGAACCCACAGTGGGAGGAAGGTTGAGGAAGCCTCTTGGGACAGGAGAAATCTGGATTCTTTCTTTGATCTATTCTTACCCCCAACCCACAGGCAGTCTAAGGACAGGAGAACTCACCCAGTCTGGCCTGCAGCTCCATCACTGCAGCCTCCGCCTCGTGCTGCTGTAGCTTCAGCCTGTCCCGCTCCTCCGTCAGAGACGTGGTCTGAGAAACATGGGCAACTTTGTCACTGAATATGCATGACCAACCTGGCCGAAGTCAATGGAGTAAAATTGCAATTAAACACTAAGCTACAAGGTCAGAGAGCTATGCAATGCGTTTCTCCATAGCCCTACATTACAGTAAAAAAATGTAATCACATGTGCTATAACCACTCTTATTCTGGGGATTTGTGTTTACTGGACAAAAATGATGATAATTCAAGTACCATTCATAAACAACACAGAACGCAATGATGTATGTCAAAAATGTATTGGACTTACTTCTTAGGACTTACAAGGGGGAAAAGTTATTCATATTCTTTGATAAACAATGTCAAATTCAAGCATCAATTATTAAAGGGCATAGTTAGCTAGAGTGTGTCATACACACATACATTTTTTAAGTACAGGCTTTAAAACAGCTCCTACTCTTGTATTGCAATCCCTTCCACTGCTCATCAAATGTTCGGACTTTTAGAGCTGATTTTGGAGGGGAAAATAATGTCCACTGTGCACCAAAATACACGATGACAACAAGTAGAGACAACATAAATGGATGCTTCAGAACAGTTTTCTTTTACGTTTAAAAATGAGCATTCACAGAGCGCTGGCAAACCTAAAGCTTTTTCCCTAATTGACCCCTTCCATGCACGTGCTCGCCATAAACGCTCATCTCTGAACACACAAAAAATTGTCTCTGGAAAGGAGACACGTGTCTGGTCCCAAGAGAGGATCACACAATATGATCCTGTAGCATCCTACTGCAATTACTTCAACAAATAAAAAGACTTCTCCAGTTACATTCTAATCTCTGCCAGATAAACTCTCGATTCACTGCACAGCATAAGTCTGTCTGGACTGAATAGTCATTCCTCACTGAATAGTCATTCCTCACTGAATAGTCATTCCTCACTGAATAGTCATTCCTCACTGAATAGTCATTCCTCACTGAATAGTCATTCCTCACATTTGCCATTCAATGCAACATCCACCAGGAACTGCTCGGTGCCCCCTTCATAAGCTGGCACCCCTGGCTGCTCGGCTTTCAGCGTCTGCTCCAGTAGCTCAGCCAGGGGCGGTCACAAGCAGCAGAAAGAGTATCATAACACTGTTCTACATGTGGCTGAAGATGCTCCATTCCGATCCCACCCCCACCGCCCCCCTCCCCCTTCCCCCATCAGCTGGCACCCCTGGCTGCTCGGCTTTCAGCGTCTGCTCCAGTAGCTCAGCCAGGGGCGGTCACAAGCAGCAGTAAGAGTATCATAACACTGTTCTACATGTGGCTGAAGATGCTCCATACCGATCCCACCCCCACTGCCCCCCTCCCCCTTCCCCCATCAGCTGGCACCCCTGGCTGCTGGGCTTTCAGGGCCTGCTCCAGTAGCTCAGCCTAGGGCCGCCCATCTGGCCACCAGGGGGCACTGGGGCAGGGTCAGACACATTCTAGTCCACTAGAGACTTCGCCTGCTGGCGAAAGAGTCTCTAGCACAGTTCATATCACGTGATGGAAGGTTTCCGTCCAAAATATTCAAATAGAGGTCACATGAGAGGCTTGTGAGATAGCCCTCTGCTCCCTGACATATGCCGTTAAAGTAGTTCTGAGACTATTTTGCACTAAATTAAAAATTACGCTTGTTGAGGCAATAAACAAGCGTTTATTCAATAAAATAAAACGTTTGTGTTGAAATGGTAACAAGTTTTGACATCTGAATGATTTCTGTAAAAAGTGGAGAGAAAAAATTATCCAGAGCAAACTATTGTTGGCGCAATGCTGTAATGCGAAGGGTCAAGTCTATTATGCATTCACTGCGAACTTTGCCACTGAGTCAATACTGACTTGGGTTCACAGAATGGGTCAGACAGTTCCTGAGACTCACCTGTTCTGACATCTCCCTGGTCTGCTTCTGGAGCTGTGAGATGAACTGCTGGTACTGGCCCACCACCTGGTCTCTGTTGGCAACCACCTCCTTCAGGTCCTCCTCCTTCTGCAAGGCACACCACAGAGGCAGGCTTACTTACAGGTATGCATTGTATATTCATACACCACAGAGGCAGGCTTACTTACATGTATGCATTGTATATTCATACACCACAGAGGCAGATTTACTTACATGCATGCATTGCATATTCATACACCACAGAGGCAGGCTTACTTACATGTATGCATTGCATATCAGGCCAAAAGAAAACAAGAAGGGCAAAGCCCATACGACTCACATGCTTGACCTCGACCTTTACATGACCTTGACCTTCAGGTGACCTTCAAGGTCAAGGTCAAACAACTAAACCTACCAATGACATCATACACAAAGAAATGCTTTACACATTTTTCCTACCAAAATACACGTGACCTTGACCCAAGGTCAAGGTCATCCAAGGTCATGCAACACAAAGCTGTTAATTCAAGACATAGGAAGCACAATGGTGCTTATTGGCACTTTCTACCATGAGATATAGTCACTTTTAGTGGTTCACTACCCCATTTTGGTCACATTTCATAAGGGTCAAAGTGACCTTGACCTTGATGATATGTGAACAAATGTGTCTCATGATGAAAGTATAACATGTGCCCCACATAATTATTAAGTTTGAAACAGTTAACTTCCATAGTTCAGGGTCAAGGTCACTTCAAAATATGTATACAATCCAACTTTGAAGAGCTCCTGTGACCTTGACCTTGAAGCAAGGTCAACCAAACTGGTATCAAAAGATAGGGCTTGCTTTGACCTATATACCACTTGTAGCTAAGGTCGCCATTCTCAATAACGTGGGAGAAAATTGGGAAAATGTGAAAAATGACTGTTTTTGAGACCACATTTATGGCTCCTGTGACCTTGACCTTGAAGCAAGGTCAAGTCACTGTGTATGTTTTTTGAGGCCTTGTCATCATACACCATCATGCCACATTTGGTGTTGATAGACTTAATAGTCTCCGAGAAAAATTCAACGTTTAAGTTTTTTACGCCCGGACGGACGCTCGGACACCCGGACGGACGCCCGGACGGACGGACGGACGGACGACACGGCTGAGTACATAGACTCACTTTTGCTTCGCATGTGAGTCAAAAATAGTTGTATACTTTCAGACAACATGACCTGAAAAGATAGGGTTGGTAGGTCAGCCATTACTTTTTTTTCCTTTTAAATAGATGAGGCCAGATCAAACATTAATCATAATTTATCTTTCACTGAAAAAATTATTTTCACCTAAATAGTGAATTCCTCAAGTATTCACGAGGCAGGGAAGATGGAACAGCACACATTTTTTTAATTACCATAGCTTTCTTCCCCTTTTAAATTAACCCCCCCCCCCCCCCCCCCCCCCTCCCAAGATTAAGAAAAAGAGAGAGTTTAGGGTAGGTAGAAAAACATTGGGGTCAGTCAGGTTACTGCAACCACGACTATTTTTTCTTTGACCTTAATAAAACCCTCATAACCAGGCAAAAACCAAATAGCTGTGGTTAAAATTAAGGTAACATGATGTAAAGGCCTGTTTCAAGTGAGCAACACTTGCACCTTTTTTGCTGTAGTAGCAAGCTAACCAATCAGCACGCAGTAGTAGCAAGCTAACCAATCAGCATGCAGTAGTAGCAAGCTAACCAATCAGCATGCAGCTTCAGTCTAGGCCTGTGTCTTGATTGGTGAGATGAGACTGAGCACTACTATGGCATTGCCCAATGAAAACAGGCCTTGATCCAGCAGACCGTTACCTGTTGTGCCAAGGCCTGCGCCGCGTCCCTCTCCTGTCTCAGATCTTCCAACATCTTCATCGTCGTCTCCGTGCTGTCTGTCTCACTCGACAGCTGTAATGATGACAAGGCTAACGGTAAATGAGGAGGAGGAGGAGGATGTTGCTGATGATAATTTTGATGAAGATGATGATGATAATGATCTTGATGATGACAACAATGATGATGATGATCAAGATGATGACAACGATGATGATGATGATCAAGATGATGACAATGATGATGATGATGATCAAGATGATGACAACGATGGTGATAATGATCTAGATAATGACAACAATGATGATAATGATTTAGATAATGACAACAATGGTGATGATGATCAAGATGATGACAACAATGGTCATGATGATCAAGATGATGAATATTGACAAAATGTTGATGATGATCAAGATGATGACAATGATGATCATGATGACAACAAAGACAGAAGTGCATTGTCATGTCATAGGTTATAATAAGTTGACTGTCAATGGCAACAACAACAACAACAATGCTGCTGCTGATGTAATGATAATAACCATGGTTTTTGTTTGTGACATTCTACTAGGTTACCATCACAATAAACCCCAAGATAATGATAATGCTACAAACGATAACACATTGTGACAAGCAAACACCACAGTTGTAATCAACAAGTAGGTTCACCATCACCAAAAAATTTCTTCCAATGAATTACAATGAACAGGAAAAAAAATCCCAGGTATAAACTGAGTAAGTTGATGATGAATAAATATGTTGTGCCAACTTCAGTGGGGGAAAAAAAAAACAAAAAAAAAGAAAAAAAAAAAACTCCCAGTAGACAAATGGAGGCACCATTTTTGGACAAGAGGCAAATTCCGACTGAGGAGTGTTACAGCTGTGCCTACCTGCTGGGCGTACAGCTCCGCCATTTCCAAGCGCTTCTGGAGTTCAGCAACCGTTTCTTCCAGCCTCGAGTTGTCCGTCACCTGTAACACATGGTTAGAAGTCAGCACCGACCCTGGGTTCACTGCCGCATTCTACACATTCACACTGTTCTGTTGGTAGTTATGGGTCTCCCGATGTATGCATGCATACAGAAACACAGAGGAGGCAAGGCATATGTGTGTGCGTAGGTGTGTGTGTGTGTGTGTTTTCTGTTTGCATACGTATCCGTTATGTTTCAGTATGTGTATGTATTCTGTTTGTATATGTGTGTGAGTGTGCATGTCTGTGGGTGTGTACATGTGTGAGTGTGTGTGTGTGCGTGCGTGCATAGTTATGTGTGTGTGTGTGTGTGTGTGTGTGTGTGCGTGCGTGCGTGGTTATGTGTGTGTGTGTGTGTGTGTGTGTGCGTGCGTGTTTATGTGCATGTGTGTGTATTCTCTGTGTGTTTGTGTTGACGTGTGTGTGTGTGTGTGGGTGTGTGTGCGTGTGTGTGCGTGTGTGTGTGTGTGTGTATGTGTGTGGTGTGCATGTGTTTATTTGTATGTGTGTGTGTATTGTGTATTTGTATGTGTGTGTGCGTGTATGTAGAAGAGTGAAAGAGTGCAGGGGAATGAGAGAGAGAGAGAGAGAGAGAGAGAGAGAGAGAGAGAGAGAGAGAGAGAGAGAGAGAGAGAGAGAGAGAGAGAGAGAGAGAGATTAACACTCACTTTTGATTTCAACTTGGCAGTGAGTTCTGCATTCTGTTGTGACAGCTCGTCCTTAGATTTGCTGAAAATAAATTCCATGTCCCTCTTGAGTATAGTTTCATGCAGCATTGCAACTGATTTTTCATCCTGTAATTAAGAGCTTTCCTTTCCACCAAAAAAGGAATATCAAAGGATATGGCAGTGCAAAATCACTGCTTTCTCAATGTTGGTGGATTTTCAGATCTCTGCAAATATGTACTGTCAAACCATTGCACTAATGCTGGCCATTTTAAGCATTAGCTCATTCACGACACACAGCATATGATACTATGCACTGAACATAGTTGTTGACGACGTGTAGGTTCGCATAATGCTACCCATCTGCATAATTTTCCTTCTTGTAAGGGGAGGATCTAATTCAGAGAACTAGGTTAACTTTTGTAGCTTTAGTACTTTTTGTAATAAGATTTTTCTAAATACGTCTATTTCCTTGCAATTCCAGGGATAAGACACACTGAAAATTACTGCGTCTTGAATGAGTTAAATGTCCCTCAAAATGCAACCCAATTTTTTTTTTAAGTTTACAGACTATCACTTGAGAGTTGGTTGAAATAAGAGCAACTTGTCACATTTTCCCTAGTTATTGGCCCCTTAAATAACCAGTAGGAAGACACAGTGGGTCAATTCTTACCCCCAACCCTTCCAGAGAGAAGATTCAGAGAAAGTACTGGCCGAAGAACCAGTTCATATGTCTCCCAATGGAGAGAAAGCCCTCCCATTAGTTGAAAAAGTAAGAATATTTCAAAAGCAGATGTAGATCTTTGATCCCCATTTTCTCGAAATATAGTTTTTGTACCATGTTGAAATATAAGAAAAAGAGGGAGGATATAAATAATACAGCCCTGAAATTTGGATGATTAATTCTTTGGTGTGTTTTCTCCACTTTGTCGGGCTCATTTAGTGATCTTTCCATTATTCTTGTTAACTCTTAAGGTCCTGTAAGTCATTCACATGTTTCATTTCCCAGTCCTGTAAGGATTATGCAATTTGTAGAAAAAAATCAGTCAAGTAACAGCCACGTGGGGTGGGCAGCTATGGGCGGTACAGGATTGAGCAGGGTGGGTAGCTATGGGCGGTACAGGATTGAGCAGGGTGGGTGGTAATGGGCGGTACAGGATTGGATTGGATTGGATTGATGATGTTTTACGGCCTATCAGCCTTTGTAGGCTACATAAGGCCATTAAGCACGAAAATCACTAGAACAGTTTGGAGTAAACGCTAATCAAGTCACAGGTGTCCCTAGTTATTCGCCTCTTACGAATCTCGTAGGGAGACACGGTGGGGGGCAGTACAGGATCTTAAGAGTTAACTGAACCAAAGCATCCCTTTGTCTCGTGCCACAGCTAACAGTCGGAGCCATTACGCCAAATCCTTATCTTAAAAAGCTACATAGTTGATTGCTTGTCTGTGGTCAGTGTACTCTTGCAGGGGAGCTACAGAGTCTGCACAAGCAGGAAGACCTATCCCCTTGTAGAGAAAGACAGACAGACACCTACGAGTGCACATCCAACAGAAGGACAGTGACAGTAACATGGAGCATTGACACCTACTTGAGTTTGTACAAATCCAGCTTCAACCGGTCCACTTCTTTGGCGTTCTCCCTGCTGGACTGCAACAGAAAAGAAACAGTTTTTAAATTAATGAAAAGCAGTTTCACAAAGTGCTCTTGCAGCATATCATTGCGTGAAGATGTATTCTCATTACAATGGTACACAATGACAGTAATATTACGTTCACCAATCTCACATTGTATAATCCATAGTGGTTTGAAACGTTTACAAGCATACTTCTCAACACTACCAAAATGGGTTTAGTTGACAAGACCAAAATATTGAAGCAAAAGTCACTATAGTTATGGTACAGAAGTTTTAGCAGTTGCAATAGGAAACTATGACGAGGACATATTTTACAACAACATAGATGAAGATGCCGATGAACAATGTTTCACAGCCTAACAGCTTTTGTGGGCTATATAAGGCAACTGACCAAGAAAATCACTAGAACTGGTCAGAGTTTGAACATAGTCCCAAATTCCCTAGTTAATCGTCTTCTACACATCGCAAAGGGAGACATGGTGGGTCTATTCTTGTCCCAAACTCACAGGGGATGAGAAAAAGATACCAACACCACATACACAGACACACCAAACAAAAAGCTACACAAATGAAACAACAAGAGCTACGCTGCAAAAACAGGATAGTTTATCAGCTAAATCCACAGAATACCTCTTTTCTTATTAAAACTGAGCAGAAACCCCGAAAAACCAGGGGGGGGGGGGGGGGGTGAGATGATATAACTACTGGGTTGCAAACCACTTTTTTCTGAGAAAAGGAAGTATACCCCTAAGAACACAACAGAACCTGACAGCCTGACTTCCACCCTAGAGTGTTAGAGCTGAGAGCTGACCACCACAACACTATTACAACAACTAAATGGAGACCCAAGTCAAACCACACTATGCTCACTGCATTTGCACACCAGGGCCCGTATTCACAACGGCGATTTATCGGCGATTTATTTTAACTCCGATTTATCTCTAAACTCAGACGATTCCAACTGCCTGTTCCGCTCTCCCTTGGCTGGAAACCAGTATATATAGCAAAGCGCAACCTAGGATTCTCTGACGAGCGTACCTTATCTAACCCATCAAGATAACGCGGGGCTAGGGGATAAATCGAGTGTTAAAAGATAAATCGCCGTTGTGAATACGGGCCCAGGACAAGTCAAAGATCATGAAGCCAGGTGCAGCTGTATTGTACAAAAATATCCTACATTCCTAGTGACACATGAAAAACACTTTCACAGCACGATGTAGGTGTGGGCTGTTCTGACTTCAGTAAAACTTGGCCAAAACATTCTACATCTCCCAGAACTAAGCTGTAGTAAATGTGTTTATCATTGCAGAATCCAGGAATGACAATTGTAGATTTGAGATGAGGGGGGTCTCCAGGATAGGGGGGATCTAAGAAAAGGGGATAAACTCACCTCCAAGTCCTCAAAAGGGGGCAGGAAAAGAAAGACCCACATGTCATCCACTCTACAACTCCTGCAGACCCACCCTGTCAGGGACTCTCACATCCACACTTGTCATGTCATCCACTCTACAACTCCTGCAGACCCATCCTGTCAGGGACTCTCACATCTACACTTGTCATGTCATCCACTCTACAACTCCTGCAGACCCATCCTGTCAGGGACTCTCACATCCACACTTGTCATGTCATCCACTCTACAACTCCTGCAGACCCATCCTGTCAGGGACTCTCACATCTACACTTGTCATGTCATCCACTCTACAACTCCTGCAGACCCATCCTGTCAGGGACTCTCACATCTACACTTGTCATGGCATCCACTCTACAACTCCTGCAGACCCATCCTGTCAGGGACTCCAGGGTTCGTACAGGTTTTTAGATACAAAATTCCATGACTTTTCCATGACTTTCCATGACCTTCAACAACATTTTCCATGACCTAGCGTACTGTGATACATGACAATTTTAAAGAGAAAAGTGTATGGCGCACGACCAAACTCACGCACAATACACCCGTTGTAAAAAAAATTCTAATTCTTGTTATTATTTTTACAGCAGATTGATTCAAAAACTGACAAATGCAGAAAATTTTCAAACAAGTACTCCTTAAAATGATGATACTTTTGTCCCAAATTGTCTGCTTCAACGATTAACGCACGCTGAATGTGGTAATCGAGCACAAACAGGTGGAAAATTTCCGCCTATTTTCTCCTTTCAAGCGCACAATCCGGGCGCTAGACAAAAAGTAGATTCATCGTACATTAACATCGAATATAGCGTTGGAAGGGGGAAATCTTGTAGAATCCGAGGGTGTCTGTACGAAAGCGGGAGTGAGCAAATTTTAACAAAATGTCCGATGACGTTCGAACTTTCATCCATAACTCGTCTTTCGATTTTCACCGGAAGTTCAAACATACACCGAACGAAAGAGCAATCTTTCCTCTAATGAGTAGTAAAGTTTCAACTTGATCAAATGAGAAACTTCGACGGACGAGTGTTTAGAAGAGACCAACCCGAGTCGCGAAATGCAAACTCCGTCGAGCCACCGCGAGTCGGTAGTGGCGGAGGGTGTTTTTTTTTACGTAATCGGCTTGTATGTTCTCAGCGGAAATAAGACGGATTAACACAAAACTACACGACACATGTTCTTGAAACCTTCTGCTTCATAAACAACTTTCATTCTTGTTTTTATTCACAATATTTTGTGGATTGTCCACAATTAGCCATGAAAGTGAAGTGGTATTGCCGAGTGCATTTTGGCTAGTACTGTAGTAGCGCAAAGATTTGATACAAATTACCATGGAATCCTACCACTAGTTTAAAAAAATTAGACAACTCAGAAAGACTTTCATCTTTCATGTTACATTGGTATTTTGTGTTATTGATATGTGCGAATCCTAGAAAAAGTGGATTCTATCGAACCGACGGCCACTTCCGGTCTGATGAAATTTCTTCGAACATCGCGTGCGGCGTCTATTTAGCACTCGCTGAAGGTCCCGAGTTCTACAATACTTTTTCCAATATGTGCAAAATATTGCAATAAATATCTTCCTATCTGATTGTTCTAGCATAAACTGAAACAAAAACCTCAATAAACTAACCAATTTCAGCTGATTTGTCCGTCAAAATCGCATCTGCGCCGTCACGCTCTTACTCGCCATGAATCATTGTGTGATTTTGACGGTCATGCTATTTACCAAAATGGCGCTAATGTCTTCGAAATGGCTTAGAAATGAGCATATATATCGTTATCCCCTTCTTGAATATGATATATTTAAGCTATTCTAATTAAACCAGAACTATATTTGACCAAATTACGTTAGAAACAGCAACATTTTGAAACAGACATGCGGTCGCCATTTCGATCCAGCGCCAAATGGTAAATAGCAAAATCGGACATGGATATCCAGCTGTTTCTTCTGAAGTTCAGCATTCAGGGACTCATCAAAGAGCAGCACCAGAGAATCAGAAGACCGGGCCTTTGCCTTGAGCATGTCTAAGAAATGTGGCCCCAGACCAAAAGTTATCAAGTACCGGGCTTTGCTTTCACTCAAGGCAAACTTGGAGGCGATGACACTGTCGGGAAACATGCGACGGAACAGCTCGTTCATTCCTTTGGTACTGGAGAATGAGAAGTGGGAGATGACCATTTTCAAAGTCCACAAAATTTCTGCTTTCAGTGTGTCCTCTGTTGTCAAGAAAGTGTCAATCCCAGTAGATCTACTGCCACTGCCAGTGGGTGCAGGCCTAGTTTCGACCGGCGTAGCAGCGCCAGCTGGAACCACCACCTTTGAAGCACTCTCTGTCTCAGCATTTTTTGCAGTTTGAACAAAATCTGATATTCGTGTTTGACGTTTGCTCTTTTCTTCTTGGTGTTTTTTAGCACGCGCCTGGTGCGCGACACCTTTCATGTGGCTTTTCAACGCTGCCGCTTCCATGTTGGATACAGCAAAGTCTTTTTCACAAAATCGGCACTTTGCCATCCCATCCACTCTCGCTCGCATGACCCACTCACGGTATTCAGGGTCTCCTGTCCAAGAGTCTTGAAAGCGACACTTTCCAGGCATGATGATAATCTGATTCTCAAAGAAACACTGCACCACAAACAATACAAGCTCTTTTCACTCTGTCCTCGCTTGAACCAACTGACCGGACCGGCGTGGAAATGAAACGAGGTCACCTAGCCAAAGAACCAATCAGGAAGCAGAAGGCACACGAGCCTTCAGAATTAACCAATGGGAT
>JAWQFJ010009704.1:82500-106497 GCA_034096865.1 Theodoxus fluviatilis | reverse complement strand
AAAATCACTACAATATTTGGGATGGATGGATGGATGGATGAAGTTTGACGGCCTTTCAGTCTTTGCAGGCTATATAAGGCCATTGAGCGCGAAAATCACTAGAATATTTGGGATGGATGGATGGATGGATGCAGTTTGACGGCCTATCAGCCTTTGCAGGCTATATAAGGCCATTGAGCGCGAAAATCACTAGAATATTTGGGATGGATTGATGGATGGATGCAGTTTGACGGCCCATCAGCCTTTGCAGGCTATATAAGGCCATTGAGCGCGAAAATCACTAGAATATTTGGATGGATGGATGGATGGATGCAGTTTGACGGCCTATCAGCCTTTGCAGGCTATATAAGGCCATTGAGCGCGAAAATCACTAGAATATTTGGGATGGATGGATGGATGGATGCAGTTTGACGGCCTATCAGCCTTTGCAGGCTATATAAGGCCATTGAGCGCGAAAATCACTAGAATATTTGGATGGATGGATGGATGCAGTTTGACGGCCTATCAGCCTTTGCAGGCTATATAAGGCCATTGAGCGCGAAAATCACTAGAATATTTGGGATGGATGGATGGATGGATGCAGTTTGACGGCCTATCAGCCTTTGCAGGCTATATAAGGCCATTGAGCGCGAAAATCACTAGAATATTTGGGATGGATGGATGGAGTTTGACGGCCTATCAGCCTTTGCAGGCTATATAAGGCCATTGAGCGCGAAAATCACTAGAATATTTGAGATGGATGGATGGATGGATGCAGTTTGACGGCCCATCAGCCTTTGCAGGCTATATAAGGCCATTGAGCGCGAAAATCACTAGAATATTTGAGATGGATGGATGGATGGATGCAGTTTGACGGCCTATCAGCCTTTGCAGGCTATATAAGGCCATTGAGCGCGAAAATCACTAGAATATTTGGGATGGATGGATGGATGGATGCAGTTTGACGGCCTATCAGCCTTTGCAGGCTATATAAGGCCATTGAGCGCGAAAATCACTAGAATATTTGGGATGGATGGATGGATGCAGTTTGACGGCCTATCAGCCTTTGCAGGCTATATAAGGCCATTGAGCGCGAAAATCACTAGAATATTTGGGATGGATGGATGGATGGATGCAGTTTGACGGCCTATCAGCCTTTGCAGGCTATATAAGGCCATTGAGCGCGAAAATCACTAGAATATTTGGGATGGATGGATGGATGGATGCAGTTTGACGGCCTATCAGCCTTTGCAGGCTATATAAGGCCATTGAGCGCGAAATCACTAGAATATTTGGGATGGATGGATGGAGTTTGACGGCCTATCAGCCTTTGCAGGCTATATAAGGCCATTGAGCGCGAAAATCACTAGAATATTTGAGATGGATGGATGGATGGATGCAGTTTGACGGCCTATCAGCCTTTGCAGGCTATATAAGGCCATTGAGCGCGAAAATCACTAGAATATTTGGGATGGATGGATGGATGGATGGATGGATGCAGTTTGACGGCCTATCAGCCTTTGCAGGCTATATAAGGCCATTGAGCGCGAAAATCACTAGAATATTTGGGATGGATGGATGGATGCAGTTTGACGGCCTATCAGCCTTTGCAGGCTATATAAGGCCATTGAGCGCGAAAATCACTAGAATATTTGGGATGGATGGATGGATGGATGCAGTTTGACGGCCTATCAGCCTTTGCAGGCTATATAAGGCCATTGAGCGCGAAAATCACTAGAATATTTGGGATGGATGGATGGATGGATGCAGTTTGACGGCCCATCAGCCTTTGCAGGCTATATAAGGCCATTGAGCGCGAAAATCACTAGAATATTTGGATGGATGGATGGATGGATGCAGTTTGACGGCCCATCAGCCTTTGCAGGCTATATAAGGCCATTGAGCGCGAAAATCACTAGAATATTTGGGATGGATGGATGGATGGATGCAGTTTGACGGCCTATCAGCCTTTGCAGGCTATATAAGGCCATTGAGCGCGAAAATCACTAGAATATTTGGGATGGATGGATGGATGGATGCAGTTTGACGGCCTATCAGCCTTTGCAGGCTATATAAGGCCATTGAGCGCCAAAATCACTAGAATATTTGGGATGGATGGATGGATGCAGTTTGACGGCCTATCAGCCTTTGCAGGCTATATAAGGCCATTGAGCGCGAAAATCACTAGAATATTTGAGATGGATGGATGGATGGATGCAGTTTGACGGCCTATCAGCCTTTGCAGGCTATATAAGGCCATTGAGCGCGAAAATCACTAGAATATTTGATGGATGGATGGATGGATGCAGTTTGACGGCCTATCAGCCTTTGCAGGCTATATAAGGCCATTGAGCGCGAAAATCACTAGAATATTTGGATGGATGGATGGATGGATGCAGTTTGACGGCCTATCAGCCTTTGCAGGCTATATAAGGCCATTGAGCGCGAAAATCACTAGAATATTTGGGATGGATGGATGGATGGATGCAGTTTGACGGCCTATCAGCCTTTGCAGGCTATATAAGGCCATTGAGCGCGAAAATCACTAGAATATTTGGATGGATGGATGGATGGATGCAGTTTGACGGCCTATCAGCCTTTGCAGGCTATATAAGGCCATTGAGCGCGAAAATCACTAGAATATTTGAGATGGATGGATGGATGCAGTTTGACGGCCTATCAGCCTTTGCAGGCTATATAAGGCCATTGAGCGCGAAAATCACTAGAATATTTGGGATGGATGGATGGATGGATGAAGGATGTCGGCCTATCAGCCTTTGCAGGCTATATAGGCCATTGAGGTCGAAAACCACTAGAATATTTGGGATGGATGGATGGATGCAGTTTGACGGCCTATCAGCCTTTGCAGGCTATATAAGGCCATTGAGCGCGAAAATCACTAGAATATTTGGATGGATGGATGGATGGATGCAGTTTGACGGCCTATCAGCCTTTGCAGGCTATATAAGGCCATTGAGCGCGAAAATCACTAGAATATTTGGGATGGATGGATGGATGGATGCAGTTTGACGGCCTATCAGCCTTTGCAGGCTATATAAGGCCATTGAGCGCGAAAATCACTAGAATATTTGGGATGGATGGATGGATGGATGCAGTTTGACGGCCTATCAGCCTTTGCAGGCTATATAAGGCCATTGAGCGCGAAAATCACTACAATATTTGATGGATGGATGGATGGATGGATGCAGTTTGACGGCCTATCAGCCTTTGCAGGCTATATAAGGCCATTGAGCGCGAAAATCACTAGAATATTTGGGATGGATGGATGGATGGATGCAGTTTGACGGCCTATCAGCCTTTGCAGGCTATATAAGGCCATTGAGCGCGAAAATCACTAGAATATTTGAGATGGATGGATGGATGGATGCAGTTTGACGGCCTATCAGCCTTTGCAGGCTATATAAGGCCATTGAGCGCGAAAATCACTAGAATATTTAGATGGATGGATGGATGGATGCAGTTTGACGGCCTATCAGCCTTTGCAGGCTATATAAGGCCATTGAGCGCGAAAATCACTAGAATATTTGAGATGGATGGATGGATGGATGCAGTTTGACGGCCTATCAGCCTTTGCAGGCTATATAAGGCCATTGAGCGCGAAAATCACTAGAATATTTGAGATGGATGGATGGATGGATGCAGTTTGACGGCCTATCAGCCTTTGCAGGCTATATAAGGCCATTGAGCGCGAAAATCACTAGAATATTTGGGATGGATGGATGGATGGATGCAGTTTGACGGCCTATCAGCCTTTGCAGGCTATATAAGGCCATTGAGCGCGAAAATCACTAGAATATTTGGGATGGATGGATGGATGGATGGGGTTTAGGTCCGTGCTTCTCCACCTGCACGTTTTTCATCGAAAGGGTCAGATAAGTACATTTAGTTAATTACCTCGGCTCGGGCAGACATCTTTTCTTTTCATTGTTTTCTTTTTACTTGTCTCGCTTCAAATTGCTGAACTGAATTGATTGTTTTCTACTTGCATTCTATGCATTTATTGTAGCGTTTGTCGCTCAGTCACCATTCACTGGTAAATGCATTCATGAAAATTAAACTACTTCCTTTGAATTGATACCGTTTTTGCCATTACTTCATTTAGACAATTACCATCTAGCGTGTGAATGGAGGAATGAAGGTGCGTGCTTTGGTTCTTCCCCTAGACATTTAAACGAGTTAATTTGATCAAAGAACAAGTACGTCACACAGGCTATATAAGGCCATTGAGCGCGAAAATCACTAGAATATTCGGGATGGATGGATGGAGTTTGACGGCCCATCAGCCTTTGCAGGCTATATAAGGCCATTGAGCGCGAAAATCACTAGAATATTTGAGATGGATGGATGGATGGATGCAGTTTGACGGCCCATCAGCCTTTGCAGACTATATAAGGCCATTGAGTGCGAAAATCACTAGAATATTCGGGATGGATGGATGGAGTTTGACGTTCTATCAGCCTTTGCAGGCTATATAAGGCCATTGAGCGCGAAAATCACTAGAATATTTGAGATGGATGGATGGATGGATGCAGTTTGACGGCCTATCAGCCTTTGCAGGCTATATAAGGCCATTGAGCGCGAAAATCACTAGAATATTTGGGATGGATGGATGGAGTTTGACGGCCTATCAGCCTTTGCAGGCTATATAAGGCCATTGAGCGCGAAAATCACTAGAATATTTGACATGGATGGATGGAGTTTGACGGCCTATCAGCCTTTGCAGGCTATATAAGGCCATTGAGCGCGAAAATCACTAGAATATTTGGGATGGATGGATGGATGGATGCAGTTTGACGGCCTATCAGCCTTTGCAGGCTATATAAGGCCATTGAGCGCGAAAATCACTACAATATTTGAGATGGATGGATGGATGGATGCAGTTTGACGGCCTATCAGCCTTTGTAGGCTATATAAGGCCATTGAGCGCGAAAATCACTAGAATATTTGGGATGGATGGATGGATGGATGGATGCAGTTTGACGGCCTATCAGCCTTTGTAGGCTATATAAGGCCATTGAGCGCGAAAATCACTAGAATATTTGGGATGGATGGATGGATGGATGGATGCAGTTTGACGGCCCATCAGCCTTTGCAGGCTATATAAGGCCATTGAGCGCGAAAATCACTGGAATATTTGGGATGGATGGATGGATGGATGCAGTTTGACGGCCCATCAGCCTTTGCAGGCTATATAAGGCCATTGAGCGCGAAAATCACTAGAATATTTGGGATGGATGGATGGATGGATGCAGTTTGACGGCCCATCAGCCTTTGCAGGCTATATAAGGCCATTGAGCGCGAAAATCACTAGAATATTTGGGATGGATGGATGGATGGATGCAGTTTGACGGCCCATCAGCCTTTGCAGGCTATATAAGGCCATTGAGCGCGAAAATCACTAGAATATTTGGGATGGATGGATGGAGTTTGACGGCCTATCAGCCTTTGCAGGCTATATAAGGCCATTGAGCGCGAAAATCACTAGAATATTTGACATGGATGGATGGAGTTTGACGGCCTATCAGCCTTTGCAGGCTATATAAGGCCATTGAGCGCGAAAATCACTAGAATATTTGAGATGGATGGATGGATGGATGGATGGATGGATGGATGGATGGATGGATGGATGGATGGATGGATGGATGGTTGGATGGATGGATGGATGGATGGATGGTTGGATGGATGGATAGATGGATGGATGGATGGATGGACTGTGTTTTATGGCCTATCAACCTTTGTAGGCTATGTAAGGCCATTAAGCACGAAAATTACTAGATCAGTTTAAAGGTAACGTAAATCAAGTGACGCTATGCCTAGTTGTTCGCCTCTTGCGATTCGCGTAAGGAGACGCCGTGGGTCAATTCTCACCCCCAACCCACAGGGGGAGAATATTTGAGAGTAAGCGCAAATCACGTCACGATGCCTCTATCTAGGGAGGCAGTGATAGGACGCTTGTTGAATGAACGTTCAATATGAAAACATGTTGTCAGCGTTAACGGGAGTGAGCATGATGGCGGAAATGGGCGGACATTTACGGCCTATCAGCCTTTGTAAGCTATTTAAGGCCAATGGTCACGAAAAATCATCAAAGTTGGTTAGAACCCGAGCAAGTAAAGCCACGGTTTCCCAGGTTATTCATCTCTTACACAACGCGCATAGAGACGCGGTGGCTCTGTTCAATAGAGGGAAATACTGGCGAAGCAGCTTGTGGTAATACTGGTGATGGTGGTGATGATGACGATAGCTTCACAGGTCATTTGAGCTTAGTTTACTTGAACACGGCACACAGCTAGAGTTAGAAAGAGCAGTAAAGTTTTTTAGCTGACATGGTGTGGAAAAACGTATATTCGTCGGGGATTCATATATACACATACGCTACTCCATTTTGCTTTGCATCGCTGTGTGTGTTGAGATTCGAGAAGAAACGTTGCTTGATTTACATCAGTGGTTGTTTGATAGTGACACCGGCAGAATTAATCACAGTCACCACATTGTTAACCAAGTGAACAGTGTTAACTTAAGGAAGCAGACTGCAGCTCCGTCACGCAACCCACAAAATTAGACGTGACAGCGCTCAGGTCAAAATCTGTTTACGTTGATGGGTAAAGAACAGCATCACTTTAGTCTTGCTTGTTGGTGCACCATGCCTCGACAACTGCTTCAAAGACGTTTGACTGATACAGAGATGGCTAGAGGTGTCGGAATGCTTGAAACTGGGTCATCTCAGCGCCAAGTGGCACAGGCCTTGAATGTCACCCTAAGTGTGGTCTCATGGATGTGAAATCGGTACCAAAGTACTTAACTTGACGTAATGTAAGATTACCATCTCCCTGCGGTCTCGTACTTCGGCTGCCGAATCTGTTGTCTTCTTCGTATCATAATTAGTTTGAAGATTGGGGACCTGGGAAATGATAATTTTTTAAAGATCAAAGACAAGTTTTCATGGCTCTTTTTCTGAACTATTTTGTTGTTAAGCGTGCAAGTTCTAAGAGAAATGTTGTACAGCCCATGTAGCACGTGCCCCGTCAATTTTAGAACTCACGAGGTCATGAGTATTGTTCACGGCATTAGGCTCTATTCCTCGTGCATGTATAGCCTGTGTTGTAAGTAAATCCCCGACAAAGGCCATGAGGCCAAATATTTGGAAGAAAGATAACTGGCTTGTTTTGTCTTTCAGTTTAGGTCAGGATCGGCCCCGATGGCGAGCAATCACTCGCAAGGCGCACACAGAGCTGGAGGAGGAGCGTCGCCAGCATCGCGCAGCAGCCCGTGAGCGGCGACACAGAGCCAAAGATTATGTGTAACCTATAATCTTTGACAGAGCGGCGGCAGCCCCCGTGACAGCCACGGACTTCCAGTGCCCCACCTGCTGTCAACTTTGCCTCTTCAGACTGGGTCTGCACAGCCATCAGAGGACCCATAGGGATGAGAGCGGAACTTGTCATTCTTGAAGCAAGGGACAACCAGAGAGAGAGAGAGAGAGAGAGAGAGAGAGAGAGAGAGAGAGAGAGAGAGAGAGAGAGAGAGAGAGAGAGAGAGAGAGAGAGAGAGAGAGAGAGAGAGAGAGAGAGAGAGAGAGAGAGAGAGAGAGAGAGAGATTTCACGAGGCAGATCTGTGTCTGACAAGGGTAAAGACAACCTTTTTTCCCAAGCAATTTCATCCGTCCACCTGTGACTGTGAGTATAGTGCGTGTCATTTTTTTGTGTTAAAAATGTGCGTGTGAATTGCCAAGTTTCATTTTTGTGGATCAAATATGAACTACCCTTCTATTTTACTTATCGTGCAGCGTATTCTGTAATGAAAAGTTCAGGGAAACAAACTTGTTTACCATGATCCCAAATAGGGTAGCGTGCCATCATTACTATCTGTGGTTGATGATGATAATGATGATAGATAAATATGATTGATAGTAATGATGCTTGATAGATAAACATGATTGACATATAAAGGTGATTGATAGATAATGATGATAGATAAAGATGATTGATATTGATGATAAAGATGATTGATAACGATGATGATACAAAAGAAGTACGGAGACTCTTGTCCAACTTCAGAAATTTATTGCAGAGCTTTTGGGGCCAAGTAGGCTCCTTCGTCAGTGCAGTGAAAGGCTATGTGCGATCGTGTACATATAGGCCCTGTGATAACAGTTCACAAACAATCGAGTGAGTGGGGTATGCGGCACAGGGTACAGGCAGCAACAGCGGCGGCGGACTACGGCCCCCCTGCTTTGTCACCCCACCCCCTTTCCCGTTGCGATGTTCCCCGTGCCTGTACCCCGTGCCGCATACCCCACTCACTCGATTGTTTGTGAACTGTTATCACAGGGCCTATATGTACACGATCGCACATAGCCTTTCACTGCACTGACGAAGGAGCCTACTTGGCCCCAAAAGCTCTGCAATAAATTTCTGAAGTTGGACAAGAGTCTCCCTACTTATTTTGTCTCGCCTACGCGTCCAACACCGGCCTCCCTTTTTTCAAGAAAGATGATGATAAATATTATAATGACTGTTACAGTGACGGTGGTGGTGGTGGTGGTGGTGGTGGTGATGATGAGGATGATGATGAAATGATAATGGTGATGATAATGATGATGATGATCGTTATCTTTGTTCTTTTAGGACACATTTGTCTGAGAATTTCACCCCCGGTCGTCGCTGTGCAGCGCCCAGTGACCAGTTTTACTCCTCGGTAGGCGAGGCAATGTGGGTGAAGCACCCTGCCCAAGGATGCAACTCTAGGATCTGTGCAGCTTCGAACACCGCACCCGTCAGCTGCAAGCGATTGCAGATCAAACGCTTTAACCGCTCGGCCACAGGACCGCACTACAATTGCACATGAACACATGACAAGCGTCGACTCGACCTCTCACTTCCAGTGAGAGAGAACGAGGAGATGAAAGACAAGACTGAAGACGATGCAGTATCCAACGAGTTTTACTGGGAAAGAGCCAGCAAGAGAGACAACAAAGCACACACGTGACCTTGCAGTCTGCCTGGACTGTCTTGTTCCTAGGGTTGCTTTTCACCCACGCTCAGTTAGGGGATGCAACCAGAGGCTGCAAGAACTTGGAGTCCCTTGTTTCCATGGAGCACTACAGTATGCTCCCTCTCCCTTTCTAGACCGTGAATGAGCAGTGCCGATGATGCTTCGCTCTACTGCTGGAGGAGCATGCTATGCTCTGGACAGACTGGTCATATCATCTTTGACCCGATGGAGCATGAAGGAGCCGTCATGTGATGCTCCCTCTCTAGCGCAGGAGCAGGAATGCTCCTCCTTGCTCTGCGCTCTCTACAAACTACTTGTGCTGGTGCAGTAGTCAGGCGGGCCAGGAGTAGCCACTGCACAGGAACCTGTTCGTAGTAGCCACTGCACAGGAACCTGTTCGTAGTAGCCACTGCAGAGGAACATGTTTGTAGTAGCCACTGCAGAGGAACATGTTTGTAGTAGCCACTGCAGGGGAACATGTTTGTAGTAGCCACTGCAGGGGAACATGTTTGTAGTAGCTACTGCAGGGGAACCTGCTCAAGGAGACTGCAACTCACTCACAGCCTGCTACCAGAGCACGTGTACAATGCCACAGAGTTCCTCATTACAAAGACCTGTGAGATACCATGAGAATCTGACATAATACAGCCCACCTACGTTTGACTGGGTCGTTCAGTGGATCTTCTATAAATGTCATCCAATGAAACTTGTGCAAGATGCAACGCTCTGTTGAAGACCAGACTGAACTTGCAAAGGAGTCGACAGTTGGCGATTTGCTCTCCATGAATCTTTCAGTCTGCCCATTGGTATGGTAACATAACTCTCTATGTCCTTTTTTCTTCCAGCCTGCCCAGTTACATATCACGCCTCTCTATGACCTCCTTCCTTCCTTCCAGCCTGCCCAGTTGCATATCATGCCTCTATATGACCTCCTTCCTTCCAACCTGCCCAGTTGTATATCACGCCTCTCTATGCTCTCCTTCCTTCCAGCCTGCTCAGTTGTATATCATGCCTCTCTATGGTCTCTTTCCTTCCAGCCTGCCCAGTTGCATCTCGTAACTGAAAATGGGTGTGGAGTCACATTCGTCCATCACAGAAATGTCAGCCTCAATTTCTCCTGCAGCAGCCAAGGCTCTGCGAGAGCAGTGGTGCCAGGAGGTTTGAAAATGTCCTCTCAGCACAGATTCATTCCTTGTAACTCATCACATGCACTGCTTCCATTTGAGCACAACAAAAACAGCCCTCATTAGCTGGGATAGGCATTCCATTCAATGTTAATATTCTCAGTTCACACACAAATCTCTCTCTGTATATCTCTCTCTCTATCTCTCTCTATCTCTATCTCTTTCTCTCTCACTCGCACTCTCACTCTCACTCTCACTCACTCACTCTCAATACACGCCACTGATAATGATGAAGTTGACATTTTGGAAGAGAGAAAAGTTTTGGGGAAATAAATAGAACGTGACAACTCTACCTGCCCTAAAATGACAACAGCCAAAAGCTGATGAGGGCATGAAAGTCTATTTTCGTGGCACTGGCACTCAGTTGCAGGAGTCCGGTGTCGGAATGCTGCCCGCTGGCGACAGGTGTCGTCACTGTCAACACTTTTGCGACACCAAATGACGTGGTATTTCAGACGTGGTTCCAGAATGGTTGCACTTTCAGATGACCTTTGAACCTTTGCTTCTCACGACGAAAAAGTTCAATGTCTGCCATCCACTTGTACTCTTTGATAATACTTTGACAGGAAAGCATGTTATGTCGATATGTGTGTGTGTGTGTGTGTGTGTGTCTTTCTTGTTTATCTGCAAAGTTGAGCTGTTCACTGCTTGACGACGTACCAGACATGTCTTCCAAGAGCTCTCTTCATGGCGTAGTTGCCATCACACCTAGGATGCCCAAGGAAAGCATGAAAGAACCCTTTGTTCTCCACACAGAAACCCAGTCGTATTATCCTGTCCACTGCAACATCAGCGTCACTCATTGCATGGGCTTCTTGCAACATGGGAAAGTAGTCTTCAAACTCTGGTGCCTCCGTTTGGCCACTCGTGTCTCTGTACAGGTTCCACAGCACAGGAAACCACAGACTATTTATCCCCAGGAGTGCAGCTTCACTAGCTTTGGCACAATGAGCAAATCACAAGCGCATGAGGTCCAAGTCAAAAATACTATAACAAAGACACAAACCTGACATCAAAGTGAGCTCAAATCTCTAATGATTATGTAAGTTTCAAAATATACTCTGGTGTCAACCACTACATGTATGCGCTTAAACATCTGTCGTCCACAAGTAATAAGAATTATAGTAATATATTTTAAATGAGTAAATCTATCAAAATACTATGGATTTCACCTACACAAGACATTCTAATAAAATTCGATTTGGGTAAAATGGAGCTTTGTATCGGCAATCTCGGGGGGTGAAGTTTAAGGACAATCTATACACATATTTACAAACTTCTAGAAAGTATATGAGCTACTAGAAAGTTTAGTTTCGATTGTGTTTGAGCTAATTCTAGACATGTTTATATACAATTTTAATATGAGATATTTATATACTTATTTGATATCATACTTCAACCACAATGCATATAACATTTCCTAACACCTTTTCTAACATATATGTAGCCATTACAGTTGTGGAACTCTACTTCTGGCTAGTATTCCTGTCCAGACCACTGCCTAATTCAAAGTCTTCTCAGACGCCAATTTTCCAAAGAAAACTAAAGTGAAGACTGCGGAAATGTTATAGACCGGCTACTGCAAAGTTCCAAATAGGAAAGTTTACACTGGCACACAACTGCAATTTCCTAATAGAAAGTTTACACTGGAAATATTTATATCTCAAACTCTAGAGCGAAACAATTTATATCATATACGGGTATGATGCATTCGCAAGAAAAAAAGCATCATTTTAGAATATCTACATTGGTTATTTACATATCTCTCTGCTTCTCTATGACTGAAAAAGTATGAATAGCATTGAAACATCACTAAGTAATATTGAGATATGATTTCATACGGGTCTGTTACGTATTCATAACACCGTTTCTTACTCATTTTTGGCTGATACTTATGTCATCGACAGGAGCAGCTGTATCACAAAACAATGATGTGTATGGAATTCGTGGAGCATACAGAAAACCAGAGATGAAACATAGACTCACTTTTGCTTCGCATGTGAGTAAAAAATTCACAACTTGAGGTCATCCAATTAGCCTCAGGCATCCAATCTGCAGGACAGCAAGCAATGCTGTATGCGGTCACCTTTTCTGTTTTCACAAATATTCATGGTATCTGACGGCAAGATCCGTCTCCATAGCAACATTGGTAATTTGGAATGCATGAACAACAGTGTGCAAATGCTAGCGTGCGTCTTTCTGTTTGGAAGAAACTATTTATGACCGGGCACCACAACGCGGGTCATCAGTCACTTTCATGTCAGAGTTGCAGCCCTTTAAGTCCAGTTCAGGTCAGCCAGGTGCACTTTCTGTGGTGTGCATTTTTGGTCTGTATTATCCCTCTAGAATTGGTAGGTGTCGATATATTATGCAAATCAACATACACATTTTTTTAAACTTTCGTTAGCCCAGCTCCCTAAAAAAATAAAATAGACACTTAGGGTACAGTTAGCCCAACTAAGGCTTTTTCTTCAGCGTAATGATTTCCAATCGTATCGGCCTATTATACATCACTGCAAAGCTTATTCTTTTCTCCATTGTTCCTAAAGTATAATTCTCCATGTAGCGTAGTTTGTCTAAGATTAGAAAGCGAATCCATGATGAAAATATAATTCAAAGTTGGAACAAATTATCAGTGCAGTATTCAACTTGTGTACCAATCTCCTCTAACTTTTCATTTTGTTGCAGTGTTTATTTAAATATCTGTATCTTCAGGACTTTTCAAGTTACAACCATAATGTTTGTACCACTGAAAAACTTAAACTTTCAGCCTTAAGATGATACAGTAGCTCTAAAAGTCAAAGTCTGACTTATGACCTGTTTTGAGGAGCTCATTCACATTTACGAATGAAGATAGGAATCCAAGATATGCGGTCACTACAGATGATGCCACTGCTAGTTTTTGCTTTGGACATAAAACGCACAGACAGTCGTTACAAAATTTGACTGAACAGATTCAACTGGCGTTGATCTTACTTGCGCTCAAAATCAAGTTAATCCACACAGGGTTTGTCTACACGTAGTATAAAAGCTTCTTTTCCTTTCCTTAAAGTAAGAAAACGTTAAAATACATCAAAATAAAAACTTGGCGGTTGAGTAAATCTCTATTAAAATATACCACTAAATCAAGTTTTTTCCCTCAATAATTATAACATACATGTGAGCGTCTATTCTATGTATATATGAATGACATCTACGGGATGTCCTTTATAGCATGATTTGAAAATGCGGTTTGCTGGAGATGGATTCATGTGAGATTTATGCATTCAGTGGAAAAGGATCGGTGGATTCCAATGTTAAGAAACTACTTGTTGTGCGGTACGTACTTCACTAACAAGAATCCGGTGCCATCGGATCGCGACTTTCACACAGACCAAGGACCACCCACAGCTGCCATGTCCCATGATGACCCTGCTTCCTTCTCGCTGTTCCCCTTTTCAGGCAACATCACAGTGGGCAGCTGTCACAACTGTCAGCAGGCTTGTCTTCAGAATGCACCGCCACAGTGTAGGGACCGACTTCAGTGAGGTCCCCCGTGTCAGTCTGACACATCCTGCTGGGGAGAACTCCATTGTCCGCTGTGTACGTCACACAGGAACAGCGTGATTGACTCTGCCGGGAGAAGGAAGTTCTCTCGCTTCCATTCTGCCACGTCCAGCTGACCTGTCCAACGCGCACCGACCTTCTATCGTCTCGCGAGTTCATCTCAGGTCGTGCACTGGAGTGTCCTTCCACGAGCGAGCAGAGAGGAGAGACGGCCATTGCAAAAGCAGGACTGGGGGGCCAGGTAAAACGGGGGCGATTAGATGTAGAGGGAGAAGGAACGAGGAGGTGTAGGCTCGAGAAAATTTGCGACCGAAGATTGCCGGACTCGAACGAAGGCCGTCAGCAACAAAAATGTGGACAGTCATTCGGTGGGCCTCCCGTGTTTTGGTGGATATGTAGACTGTTTACTGAGCAGACGAATTAACGTCTATGAAAGGATGGCTAGCTTTGATATTCATTTTATGCATTTTTGTTTTCTGTCATGTTTATGATTCCCTTTTGGATTTGACGATACAGACAGCTGCGAGAGCGTGCTCGTCCTGAAGAGTAAATGGAAAGATGTCGAGTTATATTAGGGTTGCTCTGGAAGTGCTTCCTCCTCATTGCTTCACTACTGCACTACACTACACTACACTAGCGCTAGACAGATATTCAGATGCAGAGATTCCTCAGCTGCAAAATGCTGCGGAAGCTGCTTCCCTTTGGCTTTGAAGGAATCACACACTGCCCTCATGAGCGTGATGTTTTCTGCAATTTGAACTACAAAATACCTCCCGGAGGCACGTAACTGCGGCTTGGGGCCAGCTGTGCGAGTGCTGCAGGAGCAGATCCAGGAAGCACAAAGACCATAACCATCCAACTGTTGAGGAGGGTATTGGTGCAGTAGAGGCTGAAAGCGAGTCTTTCCACAAGCACGCGATACGTAAATAGAGGTGAACCTCTGCATGGGACACGCAGGGGAAACTACGGTAATACTTCTTTATCCGTTGAAATCTATCGAGAAGGTCTTGAGACTTCTTCCAACTCAACTCTTTCGCGTCCGTCGCTGAACCAGACGCACATCCAACGCGTCTATGGGCTTCTCACACGTTCTCCACAGACGTGTCGGATGTTTTCCATGATGCTCTATTGCGCCGGAACAGGGGCGAGGGAGAGCGTGAGCGGTGCTGGAGGTTGGTGGTGCTGGCGGACTTGCGCACCACCACGGGGATGTCCAGACGCTCAACCGACGGCATGCGTGTCTTCTTGCGTCGATGCTGGACTGGATTGCTTCCGGCCCTGTACACAGTTTGGGAGCTTCCTGCTTCATTGAGACCTCCGGAACTCCCAGATTGGGCAGGTGTGCTCAGGCCTTGAGCACTCCTGGACTGCTTCATGGAGGACGGAGTCTCCGTCTGTTTCAGTGCCAGGGCACTCCGGGAATGCTTGAGTCCTTGAGAGCTCACAGTTAGTCTCTCAGCATTTGCCTTTGACCTACCGTCTCCAGTGGAGTTCTTGTCCGTGCGTTTCAACGACCACTCGCTCCGACTCAGCCTGTCCTTGTACATCGGAGTCTGCGGCTTGTGGTCGGAAGCAGGGCAAATCCGGATTTGAACAGAACCGTCAGCTTCAGCACAGGGCAGCGTGACCAGCACTGAGGCCCGAGCTCCGGCGTCCCCGTTCTTTAGGGAACGAAGCGGATCTGAACTTTCTGAAGAACTTCGGCCAGCTACATCATCTGTGTCTGGAGAAGAAATGTGCAGAGTTGGCGAGGTTTTCGTTCCCACGCCTCCGTTCTTGGTGGGCAGGGATCTTTGTGAGGATAGGGACGGTGGTCTTTGCGCTTTCCCATCGTCGGCTTGAAGAGAACGCCTTTGCTTGGATTTGGACTTACTTGGGTGGAAACTGGTGGAGGGCTGAGGATCATCCAGACACTCACTTGAGTCAGAATAATCTGAAGCGTTCACAATTTCAACAAAAACCTCATCACTTCCACAAGAAATGGACTCATCCGCGTCATGCAGCGGCGAGGCTGGGCACACAACCACCATGTTGCCCATCAGCGGCATCTCTTCAACCTCGCAGTCCACAGGGGGGATAACTTCGACTAAATTTCCGTTACTCACCCCCTCCCCCAGACCAAGACGATGGGTGTGGGGGAGGAACCTACCTCCCGCTCCACCCTGAGCAGCCACACGTCGCAGCATGGGGCTGTCCGACTCCCGCTTCACGCTAACCACCTTTCCAAACTTCATCAGCACGAAGGAGCCGTCTCGACGGATGATGCAATGGCCTTGACCCAGTTTGGATGCGGCACGCATCAGCTGACCCAGACTCTTGCTGCGACGCCCCCTAGAGGCGGGAAGGCACGAGGCCTGGCCGCTAGAGGACAGGTGGGCACTTCCGGGCAGCCTGTCCCTGAAGGTGCTGCTGGAGTCCCCGTTGTGCAGGTTCTGGGAGCGCCGCAGAGAATGGCTCATGTTGAGGAAGGAGGAGAGGCGACGGAAGGGACCCTGGCCCTCCTCTCGTATGGTGTCTGCCAAGAGAGGAGCACAGAGTCAGAGCAAGTGTGTGTGGCAGCTGCATGGAAACTTCTACATGGACATTCAGAGTACTCACAGGACCAGAGGAGAGCCGTCTACAGCCAGCTGCAGAAAGTCTAGCACTGAGGAACCAGAGAGGGATGATACGCCCTCACTGACCTGCCTAAGCTGGTGGAGTAAAGTAAAAAGCAATGAATTTAAATAGCAGCTTATCACCTAAATCTGGATCTCTAATTCTATTGCAATTTACCCCCTGATGATTGGGCCGCTTGATCAGTTCTATGCCGGCACCTGACAACAAGCAGGTACCAGGTCCATCTCTACTCCCTGGGAACTTTTCCAACCAGGTGCTAGTGTCATATCCTAGACCGTAGATTATCATAAAACGTAGAGCGTGACCTACTTGCATATTATTAACATGACGTGTTCACCTGCCAAATCTTGTGATTGAAAAATTCCACGCAGAGATGACTTTCCCCCGCCTACTCTTGTTATCTTAACTGTGATTAGCCGGTTGTAACGGTGAGAGTTTTATGAAATCTTGGACCCAAAGATTTTTGTCTTTGCTGCGTGTGATTACACGAACATTTCTAGAGGAAAGTACCATTTGATCGGGTAATAAGGTGAAAGAAAACAATAAAAACCCTTATTTCGTCATGTTAATAATATGCAAGTAGGTCACGCTCTACGTTTTAGGATACTCTACGGTCTAGGATATGACACTAGCTCACGTCCACATAAAAGAGGTCATCGCACTACAGTGTGACAGCACTTCCGTCATGGGTACCCGGTTTTACTCCTGGATGGGAAGTAGACACAAAACACCATCCAATGAAAAGAGAATTAAACTTGAACTTGTGCAGGTGAAGACAGTAGCCGAGGAGCCGCAAATGACGAGTGACTTGGATACTTTGAAGATTTAACCCGCAAACTGAGGTCAAACGAGTCATAATGACCTAGTGCAGTGCGAATACACAAACATTCCTCACTCGCCCCAAGGTTCCACACGGGCTGCTTGCTGCGGCCTCTGAGACACCAACACAAGACCAACAGGCAGGGGATCCTGGGGATTCTCTTCATTGATTATGTAACAAAAGTAGGATGTTATAGTCCATCCATCTACAAGAAGGACTTCGAATCTTCGTGTGCACCGTCTCCAAAAAAGGAGAGAAAAAAGGAAGGGGACGAACAAACGACAGAGCATCAAACAAACGAACAAACAATGAATGAATGAATGAATTAATTAATTAATTAATTAATTAACTAACGAATGAATAAATAATAAACAAACAAATAGTTATAAATAAACAAATAGAATTACTAAATAGAAATGAAATAAATAAATACATGAATGAATGAATATAAAACTGGATAAAAACAAACAAGCAAACACAAACAAATTAAAGAACGAACGAATTCACAGATAGATAGATGGATGGATGAATGTATGGGTGGGTGTTGGAGTGAGTGTGTGGGTGAGTGGATGACCAGATGGCCAGTTGGATGGATGGATGGATGGATGGGTGGATGAGTGGGTGGATGAGTGAGTGTGTGGGTGAGTGGATGGCCAGTTGGATGGATGGATGGATGGATGGATGGGTGGATGGATTGATGGATGGATGAATTAAAAACCCCACAGCTGATAAATGGCCTTAGCAGGTTACTAGAAAGCACATATTTAAGGAAGTCATTTCTTCACAGTGAAATTAGTTATCTTTGCTGCCACTTGTTGCATATAATTCGCTACATGAATTGGCACATGATTGTTTCTAAAACAAGTTTCAGCCAGAATGTTCGCAGAGTTGTACATGTGATATAGACTATTATCACGCATTGTACATGTGATGTAGATTTCTTTTACGCACAGTGCACATGCAGTTTCACATATGGTGGAGCCTAGTATTATGCACAGTGTATATGGAGTTTCAAAAGCGATGAATAACATGAGTTTGTGAGAATGATCGTATAAGTAGACCATGTCTGATAATATTTGGAATATGAGGTACAAGAATAACATCATTTACAAGGGAATGTCTGCTTCAGGTGGGGAGCACAAGTAGCACTGGTCCTTGAAGGCGCTTCAAAGACTTCCTCTGGTCACGTGTGAGGGCTTGCTACATCTACAAGACATGGGATCTGCTGGCTCCAGGCATCAGCTGTTACCCATGATTCCACCTGGCTCAGTATCTACGCCTCTTTGATGTGGCAGCCCTGTCCCACTCGCGGGAATGTCTTTGATCTCCAGCGCAACCTTTGCCATGGAGGCTTAAGCATTCCTGAATCAGCAGCTGGACACGCCAGACTCGGTGCTAATTCCACCCGAGGCGCCACCAGCGTCTCCGCTGACGATCACGTGCATCCGTGATGGCGGTTCTCAAAGACAGCGTCCATCCGAACAGGAGCCAGGAGAGATGGAACCGGCAGAAGGACAAGGCAAGTGCTGTAACAGCAAGCCCATCTCCCAGAAGACATGCTGCCATCTGCAGGCAGGAATCCAAGACAAACATGTCTGCCTGTAGCCATGGGGCATTGTATTCCAGTCCTCCTCTCTATGTAACCACGCTCCAGTCTCTGGCTGTGTCTGTCTCTTTCTCCACTGAAACTACAGCCGCTAGGATAATTGACAGTGCATTGTAGAAATATGACATCTTATAACACAAGGCTTGTAATGGGATCATGTATTACAAAAAGTTTATAATCACACTGTGTAGTAAGGTCACAGACGACTAGAAAGGTCAGCCTGAAGTTTTGAATTTGCAAAGGGCCGATGTCATTAGATGTAAAGTTCAGTTCAGTTATGTTCTCCATTTGAACTACATTAGGCAATGAAAAGAGAGATTTCCCGGTCAGGGTGTCTCCATTGTGAGAAATGTGGTTCTCTGACAATAAGAAAAGGACGTTTCATTAACAAAGATATGATAGGAAATCATTGAAGAACGTACACTCAAGAACAAGACGTCCAGATCAAACACGTTTCGAGTGGAAAGAGTCAACATTCGTGTTGGAATTTAAATATCTGTGGCCGAGTGGTCAGCGCGCTTGACCTACAGTCGCTTGCAGCTAGTGGGTACGGCGTTCGAAGCTGCACGGTTCCCAGAGTTGCATCCTTGGGCAAGGTGCTTAACTATCATTGCTTCTCCCCACCCAGGAGTGAAATCGGGTGCCTGTGAGGGCAGTGATGGCACACTGTAGTGAGATTAACCTTGGTATGCGGCAGTGAGTCAATATCGGGCTGGAATCCTCCCCAGGGAGTGGGGTTGGTGCTGATACCTGTATGTTTTATCTGTCTGTCATTGTCTTTGGTGCCAGTGAAGGATTGATCAATTGGCCCAGTGACCAGGGGGTAAAAAGTAAAACGGTTTGAAACCAAGATATGAGTGATGAGTAATTGAATAAAACCACACTTTCACTTTCACCTTTACCTTCAGATGATATTCTGCGGCTCTAGGCACGTGCGAAGGAGTGGACTGATGCGCAAGCGAACTGGACAAAACTGGTTTATTAATGGCTGTCCTTCGGGTCTGTAGAAGACCTGTTTTTCTGGTTGCAATTCATCTATGAACTTGGAGGTGGCTCTGCAACCCACTGTTGTAACAAGGGCTGGATGTAAGGCAAGCAACTATTCCTCATTCATGAATTTCCCTTGGAAAATAAAGTTCAATCAATGTGAAGAATGCGGGCACTGGAAGTCAGTTCTTGTCATCACTGCTGGTGATGCGCTGAGCAACTGTCCTCTTGTAGTGTCAAGTCTTTGAGGCCGGGTCTCGTCAAAGCTGGCAGACCTTGATGGACCTTGGCGTGCCAGCTTGATGGATTTCCGGCATACTCCTTCAGCTCCTTTCGTTTGATCTTTGGCCAATGCAGGTTGGCTTTGATGGAATCTTTGAAGAGTTTGTTTAGAGGCCAACAACCAATACCATTTCTGAACCTTCAACCACCCACGCACAGAGAAACATGGATCATAGAGATTGAGGGAGGGGAAGTCATCCGCAGCTCAAACTGGGAGCTTTGCTGTACCAAGATGGACTAATACAATTAACTTGAGTGCCAATCAGCCATGCTTGCGATGCATACTCGGCAGGCACTGGCCAGGAAAAAATCCCACCACTGAGATCCTTTCACGGGCGAATCTCCCCAGAATGCACACCCTATACAGACAGCGTAGACTTCGGAGGAAGGTGCTCTTAACTTGACTTATTCCCTTGAGCTCCTTGTGGAGCATAGGGCCTCAGCAACAGTCCTCCAGCGTACTCGGTTCTGGGCTACCTTAGTGCTCTTAAAGGTGCTCTTTTTTATATAGCGACTTTCCCACCCACTCATGGGTGCTCAAACCGCATACGTTTGCACCCTGGTCATCGGGCCACCTCTTTTATCACTTCAACACCATCTCAACTCCCTGGGGAGCATGCAACCAGGCTGAGTATGAACCCTCCAAGGTTAGTTCTCACTATTTTCCAGCTCAGCCCTCACAGACACCCGTTTTACTCCTGGTTGGGGAGAAGCAATGTGAGTAAAGCATCTTGCTCAAGGATGCTAGAGTTGGCTTTCAAAATGTTTAAGCATAGCCCTCACATGTACCCGTTTTACTTATGGATCGATAGAAGCAATGCGAGTAAAGCATCTCGCTCAATGCTGCAACTCTAGAATATGCGCAGCTTCGAACGCCGCACCCACTAGCCGCAAGCGACTGCAGGTCAAGCGCGCTGACCACTCGCCCACGGAATGTCCAAAGGATTAATGATGAAG
Source organism: Theodoxus fluviatilis (assembly GCA_034096865.1). Taxonomy (NCBI): domain Eukaryota; kingdom Metazoa; phylum Mollusca; class Gastropoda; order Cycloneritida; family Neritidae; genus Theodoxus; species Theodoxus fluviatilis. Next base: position 85,504 of record JAWQFJ010009704.1, on the reverse strand, counting down.
GAATCCCAAGGAACATCCTGTCTGGCGAACTACAATCAGGCTAAAAATCAGCTAGTCCCAGCTGAAATACAAGGACGTCTGCAAACGGGACCTGATGGCGCCTGGCATCAGCACCTCGTCTTGGGAAGACATTAGCAGGGATGACACCAGGGATGACACCAGGGATGACACCAGGGATGACACCAGGGATGACATCAGGGATGACACCAGGGCTAACACCATGGATCACACCAGGGATGACACCAGGGATGACACCAGGGATGACACCAGGGATGACACCAGGGATGACATCAGGGATGACACCAGGGATGACCCCAGGGATGACACCAGGGATGACACCAGGGATCACACCAGGGATGACACCAGGGATGACACCAGGGATGACACCAGGGATGACACCAGGGCTAACACCATGGATCACACCAGGGATCACACCAGGGATGACACCAGGGATGACACCAGGGATGACACCAGGGATGACACCAGGGATGACACCAGGGATGACACCAGGGATGACACCAGGGATGACACCAGGGATGACACCAGGGATGACACCAGGGATGACACCAGGGATGACACCAGGGATGACACCAGGGATGACACCAGGGATGACACCAGGGATGACACCAGGGATGACACCAGGGATGACACCTAGGGATGACACCAGGGATGACACCAGGGATGATATCAGGGATCACACCAGGGATGACACCAGGGATCACACCAGGGATCACACCAGGGATGACACCAGGGATGACACCAGGGATGACACCAGGGATGACACCAGGGATGACATCAGGGATGACACCAGGGCTAACACCATGGATCACACCAGGGATGACACCAGGGATGACACCAGGGATGACACCAGGGATGACACCAGAGATGACATCAGGGATGACACCAGGGATGACCCCAGGGATGACCCCAGGGATGACACCAGGGATGACACCAGGGATGACACCAGGGATGACACCAGGGATGACACCAGGGATGACACCAGGGATGACCCCAGGGATGACACCAGGGATGACACCAGGGATCACACCAGGGATGACACCAGGGATGACACCAGGGATGACACCAGGGCTAACACCATGGATCACACCAGGGATCACACCAGGGATGACACCAGGGATGACACCAGGGATGACACCAGGGATGACACCAGGGATGACACCAGGGATGACACCAGGGATGACACCAGGGATGACACCAGGGATGACACCAGGGATGACACCAGGGATGACACCAGGGATGACACCAGGGATGACACCAGGGATGACACCAGGGATGACACCAGGGATGACACCAGGGATGACACCAGGGATGACACCAGGGATGACACCTAGGGATGACACCAGGGATGACACCAGGGATGATATCAGGGATCACACCAGGGATGACACGAGGGATCACACCAGGGATGACACCAGGGATGACACCAGGGATGACACCAGGGATGACACCAGGGATGACACCAGGGATGACACCAGGGATGACACCAGGGATGACACCAGGGATGACACCAGGGATGACACCAGGGATGACATCAGGGATGACACCAGGGATGACACCAGGGGCTGCGGACAAGATAGAGACGAGACGTGACGTAATCCAAATTTGGTCGCTCATGATGACGGTACGCCGACTACTTTTTGCCAGTCTCGCTCACACTCCGCGCTCCCCGATCGCCTGATTTGCATGCGCCTCGCTCACGTACCGCTGTGTGGCGTGTACTTAGGACGCAAGACAGGGGAAGAGGTGAGCTTTGGAGCAGACAGAGGGTGGCAGAGATCATCATCATCATCATCATCATCATCATCATCATCATCGTCATCGTCATCGTCGTCGTCATCATCATCGTCATCGTCGTCGTCATCGTCGTCATCATCATCATCGTCATCATCATCATCATCATCATCATCATTATCATCATCATCACCATCATCATCATCATTATCATCATCAATATTGTGTCTTTTTTATAAATTCTTTGGGGGGAATTTCAACCCCGGTCGCCGCTGTGCAGCGCCCAGTGACCAGTTTTACTCCTGGGTAGGAGAGGCAATGTGGGTGAAGCACCTTGCCCTGGGTAGGAGAGGCAGTGTGGGTGAAGCACCTTGCCCTGGGTAGGAGAGGCAGTGTGGGTGAAGCACCTTGCCCTGGGCAGGAGAGGCAGTGTGGGTGAAGCATCTTGCCCTGGGTAGGAGAGGCAGTGTGGGTGAAGCACCTTGCCCAAGGATGCAACTCTAGGATCTGTGCAGCTTCGAACACCGCACCCGTCAGCTGCAAGCGACTGCAGGTCAAACTCTCTCACTGCTCGGCCACAGAGCCTTCAAAAACTGAAGGAGTAGGGACGCACTCGCAGGAAGGACAGACTGCGCCAGAATGACACAGCACCTTCAAAGCAACTGCTCTGACAAGGATTGCCATTTTCAGGACTGGACTACACAGTCAAAGCAGTCTGCAACAGATGACCACTCAAGAACCAGCAGCCATGGTTACGCACGGCTGATGCAGGCTTACAGTTTCAACCTTCTTCCGTCAGTCAACGGAAACGCACACACAGTCAGAGCTGACAGAAGCCACTCACTTCACAGGAAACGTCTGGCCGTGGATATTGAAGAAATCAACAGTTTTTTTGTGTTTGTCTGCCGTGGAGATTGAAAAAATCAACAGTTTGTTTGTGTTTGTCTGCCGTGGAGGTTTTAGAAATCTACAGTCTGTTTGTGTTTGTCTGCCGAGGAGGTTTTAGAAATCTACAGTCTGTTTGTGTTTTGTCTTCGCCAGAGGCAAGACGTGAAGTTGTGCTGGAAAGTTTGCTGCAGGTCAAAGTTAGTCCAGCAAAAATAAAATTGCAGAAGAGAAGCCGTCTAAATGCGTAGACAAACATGTTCCAGCTGGAGAATCAGTAACTTCCTCTCCTGTCCAGGTCCCCGCTGCTTCCAGTGCTGTAAACTCCTTTTTCCATCTCTCCCCATCCCCCTTCCCCCCTCCCCCT
>JAWQFJ010009704.1:72500-77500 GCA_034096865.1 Theodoxus fluviatilis | reverse complement strand
CCGCTCAGCGTCACAGATGCCGAGGGCTCTAAGAGAATTTCATTCTTTTTTCAATCGCAGCAGTCTGGTGCAACAGGTGAGCATTTTTTTCAGGTATTTTTCATCGTTTTAGTAGGCAATACGAACCCGATAGTAATCAGATTGATCAACATCACCTGTGACCACAGTGCGGGCCGCTTGTTTTAGGTTTGGCAGATTATGAGATAATATTATATGTTTAGAAATTCAAGTCCATTAGGCCTACACCTTTTTAAATTTTATTTTCCGGTTTGAACAAACAGCGACCTCATCCAGACATGAAGAATCAGGAGCTGAAACAGCAGTTGACTTGGATGCAAATGTGGTTTGCGGCCTTCCCACAGAACCGGAGCTCGAGGTAGGCCTATTGCACGCACCTTCTTTCTCTCAGACTCCGAGTCTCGTTCGCCGTGGCTGTATGCATGAGCATAGATATCACACTGAAATTGAATTTAAAGGTAACACGTTTGTGGAGAAATAAAATGGATTGATATGTGTGTGATAAGGTTCCTTAGTCTAATAATAAATGTGTCCTTTTATGCAGTGTTCTGTAGAGCCAGTCCCACTTCCAGACTCTGTTTCCGAAGATCAGACGCCGTGTAGCAGCGGGGATAGTAGACCGTCACCAAGCTGTTCTCGGAATCTGCCTACGGTGTCAGAATCTAATTTGTCGACTGGTGGTAAGGGAGGTTTTGCATTTGATTAGGCTACACTCAATCTTAACTGAAATTCAAAACTAAATTGCAACTTGAACAATAAAGTAAGACTAAGTACTAACGTACAAACATGAAACACACCCCTGGACAGTGATGCAATGTTCATTCAGTAATAGTTATACCAACGGCCCTGTTTCATGTAAGAATGTGGTTATAATAAGACGAAAACAAATGAGGAGGAAGAGACTGGCTGGTTTGTTGTAGTTGGCTGTTGTTAATCTGTGATCACTACCAAAATATAATATAATATTATTAAGTTATTAAGACCACGCTTTTACTGAATGATAGCACAGAAACAGTAGGTACCTACTGTTGTAGTCGCACATTGTCTTTAACTTTAAGACTTATTCAGTAAAGCTTAGATTTGATTTTCATCATAGTTTTATACTGTTTTTCAGGCAAGTCTCAAGTTGACATCGCGAAGAGCTTGGATTCTGAAGAACCCTGGTCAGACCAAATGAAGCTGGACATTTTGACAAACCACTGGAAACCAACTAGTGCAAAGCATGTATTTCCCATCACTTTTCTTATGAATAAGCAAAGACGGTTTCAGTTTGAGTGGCTCGAGACCTTCAGGTGGCTCTGTTATTCACCTTCAGAGGATGGTGCATATTGTACAGCGTGTGTTTGTTTTCCAATGCGTGATGACCTCGGATATTTCGTGAAGAAGCCATTCCAGAACTGGACCAAGGCAAGTGACCAGATGAAAAAACACCAGATGAAAGATTACCATAAAGATGCCATGATCAAGGCTGAGTCGTTCATTGAAAACATGAAAGATCCAGCCAAAGCGATTGATGCCAGGGTGAATGAAACCCACATCCAGAGGATCAAGGACAATAGAGCCGTTCTGAAGAGTGTCGTTGACACAGTCATTCTCTGTGGCAGGCAGGGTCTTCCATTACGAGGCCATAGGGATGATGGATTGTTGGAAGACGAAAACCACAGCAACTTCAACGCGCTAATCCGCTTTCGCATTGATTCCGGAGATACAGTTCTTCAGCAACATTTAGAATCCTCTCATTCTGGTTCAGGTCATGCAACATACATCAGCAAGACCACTCAAAACAACATCATAGAATTGATTGGGGACTACATCAGGGACAAGTTGTTGGCAGAAGTCAAAGAAGCAAACCATTTTTCACTTCTTGCCGATGAAGTGTGTGACACAGCCAACTGGGAGCAGCTTGCGGTTGTTTTGCGCTTTGTGGACTCGTCCGATGTCATACGGGAAGAGTTTCTAGCCTTTGTTCCTTGTGAACAAATCACAGGTGAAGCACTCACAGAAAAGCTCCTTTGTTGCCTTGAAGACTGGGGTCTGCAAGTTGAAGACATCAGGGGGCAGGGATATGATGGTGGATCCAACATGGCCGGCAAATTCAAAGGGGTGCAGGCTAGAATCACTGAGCTGAATGATAAGGCCGTTTATTTCCACTGCGCGGCTCACTGCCTGAATTTGTGCATCGTGAAGGCATGCGGCGTCCAGAGCATCCGCAACATGTTCGGGACAATGAGGGAACTCTCACTCTTCTTCTCTTTGTCTCCAAAGAGGCAGCGCTTCTTGGAGGAAATCTTGGAGGCTTGTGATATCACCAACAAGCGAAAACTTGTAGACTTATGTCGGACCCGATGGATTGAAACTCACAATGCGTTCGAAACCTTGACCAACCTGTTCCCATACGTGTACCGTTGCTTGGGTGACATGGAGGACAAAAGCGAGGACTGGGACAGTGACACCCTGACGAAGGCCGAGGACTGAGATCAGCAATCGCAAGCAGTTGTTTCATGGTGTCATTTGTGGTCACAAGAAACTGTCTCAAATACATCAAACCTCTCTCAGTGAGCCTGCAGAAGAAAACACGGGACATCGTTGAAGCCTATGCGGACATTGAAGGAACAGCCAGTGCTCTGGCTGATCTTCGAGGCAACCTGGATGACGTCTTCACAACTTGGTTCACTCAGGCAGAGGAGCTTGCAGAAAGCGTCCATGAAAATGTGACAATGCCGAGGACAGCGTGCTCACAGACACACAGGTCTAACCAACCAGCTGGCACAGCTGAGGAATATTTTCGTCGAAGCGTTGCGGCCCCCTTCTTAGATCATCTTATTGTTGAGTTTGGGAGCCGTTTTCAGAACGCTGGGTTGGTCCATGGTGGACTAATGCTCGTCGCAGACCAAGCTGCTGGTGTTGCGAATGCATGCAAGGTCCCTGACGGCAATACGTGCTTGGCAGACAAGTGGGCAGCTGACCTACCAGATCCTGATGATATTCCAGCAGAGTTCCATCGCTGGTGCGTAAAGTGGAAAGGACAGACAGCACAACCATGCCCTTCAACAGTGGCTGCCTCTCTACAGCATTGCAACAGGAACTTCTTCCCGAACATTCATGTCCTACTTCGACTCCTGGCAACGCTTCCCGTCACCACTGCTGAATGTGAGAGGTCGATCAGCGGTCTTAAATTATTAAAGACCAGCTTACGGTCAGCTATGACCAATCAGCGCTTAAATGGCCTGGCGCTGATGCGGCTTCACAGAAACATCACAGTGGACTCATGGGCCATAGTTGACGCCTTTGGACGAAAGTTCAAGACCAGGATGGCGACGCAGCTCCCGCGTCAACTTTTGCAGTCTGACTGCTGAATCACTGACAACCGATAGGGTGATTATTTGGTTGTATCAAGCAGTTAACGGGTGAACAGGTGCATTGCTAATTTAGTTACTTTAAAGTGACTTGGAACCCCCCTCCTGGCAAGGTCATAATCCGCCCCTGTGAACGTCTTGCAATGGACAACTATCGAGTGACGAACACTTCTCCAGCAACACCCCCTGTGGGATGGGGGTGGGGGTTATTGGGATTGGGGGTGGGGGTTATTGGGATTGGGGGTGGGGGTTATTGGGATTGGGGATTATTGGGATTGGGGGTGGGGGTTATTGGGATTGGGGGTGGGGGTTATTGGGATTGGGGGTGGGAGTAAAAACGACCCACCACGTCTTCCATGGCGATGAGCACAAGGCGAATGATGAACACTCACGATTGGGCTTGCTCACATTCCAGCAAGCTGCGTGTTGTATAAGACAGGCGCTTCGAAACACTCGCGTTTATTTTGCATCAGAGACCAGGCATGATGGTTCACAGCGCTCGCCTTAAAACACGCGGCAACGATTTTCGTGATCAAGAGCCTTACTCAGCCTGTAAAAGCTGATAGGCCGTTACGATGCATTCATTCATTCATTCATTCATTCATTCATTCATTCATTCATTCATTCATTCATTCATTCATTCATTTATTCAGATGTCAGCAGAAAACGCCAGGTGCGAGAGCTCGTCTTTCTTCTCGTCTCTGACTGAGATCTGCGTGTTTTTGAGGAGAAGCCATTTATCTCTCAGCTTGTCTCCAACTGTCACGCTGCCTGCTCTCTCTCTCTCTCTCTCTCTCTCTCTCTCTCTCTCTCTCTCTCTCTCTCTCTCTCTCTCTCTCTCTCTCTTTCTGTCTCTGTTGTCCTGCAGTATAATAACATTAACCCATTCTATTCGCCACGTTGATTCCAAATCTCTCCTCAGACTCTTTGTAGCTTTCCTCGTCCTGGAGCTTCCACATGAAACACATACTTTCTTCTTCGCTATAAATTATCATGCACCAATGAATATGTTGCAACTTGTCTCTTTTCGCAAAGTCCTATTAATAATAGGGTTCTCATAGCTTGCGCCGGGAAGTCAAAGTTCATAAAATCCGGTGGTCATTTTCGGAAGAAAAAAACAACTGTATTCATGTGCAGATAGGTACACCGTGACGAAAATCAGTAATCAGCGTTACCATAGCAACTTCACTCTCCAGACTGCATCCTCGGAAGACACATTCCCTGTTATCCGTGCTCGTACACGTGTCTTCTGTCTCTGTCTTCTGTCTCTGTCTTCTGCTCTCTTCTCACTCTGTGTCTTTTACTCTGGAGTACACCTCTAGAGTACGCCAGTCGTCAAGGACTCGACCACTCCTTCCGGATGACTTTTCGCATTCGGGGTATTGTCTTCTCGCCCTCATCTCCTCTGTTGAGTGCCCTCTCTCGTCTCTCATTGCGCCCTAGTTATACACCCTTCTGCAGATTCCAGAATCTTCTAGAACCGGGTACAGCGTACTCCACTGTCTGGAAACTTCGCGAATGAGGTCACGTGACACAGACACGACCAATTTACTCCGACTACGTTACGTAACTAAGCGACGACCAGGGCGCGAAGAATGACGTAATCATCTCAATAGCTCCTTTATT
>JAWQFJ010009704.1:55000-67500 GCA_034096865.1 Theodoxus fluviatilis | reverse complement strand
AATAAACCGACGTGTGCACCTGTTGAAGATTTCCACAGTGGAGTTTCCATGATGACAAGAACAGGACTTTGAAAAGCATTAACAAGAGTAGTGTGCAAAAGAGGAGAACACGAGTGAGAACTTTAAAACACATCTCAATTTCTCACTCGTTTCCTAACCTATACATACACCCAGTGGTTCCACAAACTGCTCTCTGTTGAAGTTAACATACTCATGAACTGAAATGAGCTCTGAGAATCTAATTCATTTCAGAAGCGATTGGAACAATGAAGAATCTGTTAATTAAACCTGTCGCAGACTTTTCTAAGACGACTGTCAGTTCTTGTCTTGTTAAATATGTAAATGCCATGTGTATTTCTATCTGCATTCACGTTTAGAGATAGTTACAACACCTTCTACATCTGCTGGAATTCCTATCAACAATGTGCAAGTGTATCATGACCAGGAGACTTATGAAGTAGTTTGTACATTGTACATTTTAAGTGTGAAGCTATAACTACCGCACATTGTATACATTGATGCAGCAAAATGAAATTCAATAGAGACAAAAAAAACTTAAGTCTTATCATACATAAGTCATTCACGAAACTGTGTTCTTATACATCTTATTTCTGCAAGTCGCTTGGATCAGGTAGCGAACCGTCTGATGCAAGGTATACACTTACTCTGAATGACATTGTACAACTACAGAAATAAAACGTTTTCCATGTCGGGAAGGAAACTTTTGGAAACATCGGACATAGGTAATAATTACAGTCAGTTTGAGACTATGCAGGATATAACAAGTTGACGACGGAAATGAATACATAAAAAGTAAAAACGTTTCATGATCACTAAAAATATATCATGAAATCAAGATTGCACAGTGACCGATTTGAAACCAAAAATAGAAAGACCAACAATGCCATGAATACCAGACACGTGACCCAGTTGGGAAGGTTGCCTCACAAACTCCACCTTGGACTACCATGAACTAAAGCCAACACCGCATTCGAGTAACTAGCGTGCAGCAACACCCCTTTGCCTACTGGGACACGTCCCACCTTGCCTCGCAACGCGCTACTTGCAAATTCTGCTGCTCCACAATAGGAACATTCACATCGCAAGGCGCTACTTGCAAGTTCTGCTGCTCCACAATAGGAACATTCACATTTGACGTCAACCTGACGCAAGAATTAGACTGACGCGTGGCGTCTCGTATCGAATGATGCCAAGACTGTCTGGTCATGCTAACTAGACTGTCTAGTCATGGCTACTCAGTCTAGTCATGGCTACTCAGACTGTCTAGTCATGGCTACTCAGACTGTCTAGTCATGGCTACTCAGACAGTCTAGTCATGGCTACTCAGACTGTCTAGTCATGGCTACTCAGACAGTCTAGTCATGGCTACTCAGACTGTCTAGTCATGGCTACTCAGACTGTCTAGTCATGGCTACTCAGACTGTCTAGTCATGGATACTCAGACTGTCTAGTCATGGCTACTCATACTGTCTAGTCGTGTCTACTCAGACTGTCTAGTCGTGTCCGTCCAGACTGTCTAGTCATGGCTACTCAGTGCACAAGGGTTACATGCAAGACGTTCCCTGCGCCCTGAAGAGCTGCAGACGAGGTGATCTACTTGTGGAAAGCTCAACAGCTGCTACTGCAAGCTCCTTGTTCTCGTGCGTCCTGCAAGTCCCGCCTGCCGCAGGGCTGGCTACAGGTATTGCACTGGAAACACGCCACGATAGTAATACTGACACTGAACATGTACACAAACATGAGACCTTTCCCTCCACAGATCTACCCTGTACAGTACCGACCCGCAACTCACACCCTGGAAACTAAGTGGTTGAACTAACTAACTAACTAACTCTCTCTCTCTCTCTCTCTCTCTCTCTCTCTCTCTCTCTCTCTCTCTCTCTCTCTCTCTCCACGATACCACAGTTTCATGACCACAACCGCAACATAATTCAGATCACACTTTGGTTAAATTCTCAAATGAACACTGCCGTATCTGCAAAAATGTGTCGCGAATCTCACGGAATAGGTTGAAACGATACTTTTTACGCATGGGTGTGTGTGTGCGCGAGCAAGCGTGAGTGTGTGTGTGTGTTTTGTGTGTGTGTGTGTGTGTGCGCGTGCGCGCGTGTGTGTGTGCGTGCGTGCGTGTGTGTGTACGTGTGTGTGTGTGTGTGTGTAAGCAAAAAAAAAGGGTACTTCAAAGTATTCTGACCGACTGCACCAATGTTGCACAATCTGTAAAGGTGTGCACAAATGTGACAAGGTGCACTTGTGTGCCAACTTGACCTATCATCAAAAGATTGCGATGTTCTCGCCCTCCTATTTTCCCTCCGAAAATCCTTTTCCCACCTGGGGCCGTGGTGACGTTTTTTCTCTCTCTGACGTCATCCCTGACGGACGTCATTAGACTGACCATGGGGTTCGGGTAAGTTGTAATTTTCTTGAAGTTATTTTAGTTAATGATGAGGGACCGAGAGATTTGTTTAACCAATCTGAGTAAGAAGTAGAGAGATAAGTTTTATTTTCCCACTGTCGAGAAATAATATTGTTTTCTGGTTGCTTTCCTTGTTGGTAATTAAGAATCAAATTCCGTTAAAACCGGCTTTCATTGTTCTATTGAGAGTTACTGGTAATTGAGGGAATATCTTGCTTCAAATGTTCTTCACGGCCTCTTACATTGTTCTTTTATAAATAATGAAGGATTTCGGTGCAAATATTCGCTGTTTCAGTCTCTTACAGACTTAGATAATATTTTGCTATTTCATTTTGCAATTGTTTAAGCTGCCTGGATTATGCCACGGCATTCTGTAATCGCACACCAACCATTTTTTCCCTTGCCTTCCCTCCCTAGACACCCACCATCCAGGGCTTTAGTATAAGGCTATGTTTTTCTATGTAGTCAGGATAGTTCGATACTATGACTATATGGGAAGTTGGATCTGACAGTCTGTTGCTGTGTTGTTAGTGGCTATCACTGCCAGTAACCAGATAATTGTGTCAGAGTGTAAGCCTTGATTGGTAGATGTTATTCCCCATGGATACTCTATCATTTGGGCTGGGTCGTCCGGATATTCATGGACTATAGAGTGTAAGCCTTGATTGGTAGATGTTATTCCCCATGGATACTCTATCATTTGGGCTGGGTCGTCCGGAGTTGTCTAGTTCCACTGCTATTTTAGTTTTATGGTTATGCTACTCTGACTAATGTGTTGTCTTGGTTTTTTTTTAGTTTGCCATCGTGCTTTTGTATAATCGTGCTTTTGGTATAATTGTGTTAGTATCAGATTAAATATTACATACTGAGAAAACCTTTTCCTAATTGTTTCTTTTCAAACATATCGAACCTATTTCCCATTTTCAACCTCTCCCTATGTCCCATTTTCGTTTTCCCCCCCTTCCATTCGGTCACATTACATTTTGGCGTTGTCGGCAGGATTAGGAAAATTATTATAAAAGCACGATGGCAGATGGACAGGTCAACCCCAATGTTGCCGCTGAGGAGGGGCATGCTGGGACCAAAGGAGGTGGACAAGGCCCTAGAGAAAGTTCCAGAGAGCCTGCGTGCGCAGTCTGTTGTGGAGGACGTGGCCATCAACTAGCTGCACGGCTCCGACTCGGTAGGAAAGGCGGAGGAGGAGCTCAACTTTTTCTTCCCCATGCAGCAGACGGTGGCAGTCATCAAGCCTGACGCCATGGGCACCAGGGAGGCCATCATTGACAAAATCCATGAGGCGGGCTTTAAAATCGCTGCTCGAAAGGAAACCACCATCACCAGAGACATCGCCGAGAAGTTCTACGAGGACTTGAAAGACAGAGAGTGGTGGCCTTGACTTGATAGCGACACCGTGGCTTCCAGCGATGGTACGGGAGGTGTGCACCAGTGTCAACTCAGTCCAGGGTGTTGCAAGAGTTGCGGGGAAGGTGCGAGTACCGGCAGAAGCTATGGTTGCTGTCACAGTCACTGGCGTGGAACGTCCCTACCTAACGAGACTATTAGCCGAACTCTGTGCATTTCCCTTACCCCCTGGCTTCATCCTCATCCTCATCCCCACCCTCATTGGCTCCCACCGTGAGTCTCGCTGTGTCCGTGTTGTCGGTTTGACAGACGACGATTGTTGGAGTCCAGGACGGATAGGTTCCAACCTGTGATCAGTTTCTGTGTTTAAAAAAAGGAGACTCCCTCAGCATCTTCCTGAGGTCACATAGTCCACAGTGCACCCTTTTCAGTGGCTGGTGTGCAAACATTTCAATCATGGAGAATGAAAACTGAGATGATAAAATGAAGCTTTGTTATATTCATTTCCCAATATATTTTTTTACACTTTTACCTGGATGTATAAAATTTGGAGTGTTTTAAAGGCAGATAATTTAGTATTTACCCTTTTTTACTGAAATGCGTATTTCAGGTGATAATATATACTTTTATTGTGTTGTTTTCATGGTAGAGTATTTGTATATGCCAAACAGGTTTTAAAGTGAAGTGTCCCAGAGACGATAGTGGCAACGGGGACGTTGCAGATCAAAACCCCGGGACGAGTGTGACAAGGTGCACTTGTGTGCCAACTTGACCTATCATCAAAAGATTGCGATGTTCTCGCCCTCCTATTTTCCCTCCGAAAATCCTTTTCCCACCTGGGGCCGTGGTGACGTTTTTTCTCTCTCTGACGTCATCCCTGACGGACGTCATTAGACTGACCATGGGGTTCGGGTAAGTTGTAATTTTCTTGAAGTTATTTTAGTTAATGATGAGGGACCGAGAGATTTGTTTAACCAATCTGAGTAAGAAGTAGAGAGATAAGTTTTCTTTTCCCACTGTCGAGAAATAATATTGTTTTCTGGTTGCTTTCCTTGTTGGTAATTAAGAATCAAATTCCGTTAAAACCGGCTTTCATTGTTCTATTGAGAGTTACTGGTAATTGAGGGAATATCTTGCTTCAAATGTTCTTCACGGCCTCTTACATTGTTCTTTTATAAATAATGAAGGATTTCGGTGCAAATATTCGCTGTTTCAGTCTCTTACAGACTTAGATAATATTTTGCTATTTCATTTTGCAATTGTTTAAGCTGCCTGGATTATGCCACGGCATTCTGTAATCGCACACCAACCATTTTTTCCCTTGCCTTCCCTCCCTAGACACCCACCATCCAGGGCTTTAGTATAAGGCTATGTTTTTCTATGTAGTCAGGATAGTTCGATACTATGACTATATGGGAAGTTGGATCTGACAGTCTGTTGCTGTGTTGTTAGTGGCTATCACTGCCAGTAACCAGATAATTGTGTCAGAGTGTAAGCCTTGATTGGTAGATGTTATTCCCCATGGATACTCTATCATTTGGGCTGGGTCGTCCGGATATTCATGGACTATAGAGTGTAAGCCTTGATTGGTAGATGTTATTCCCCATGGATACTCTATCATTTGGGCTGGGTCGTCCGGAGTTGTCTAGTTCCACTGCTATTTTAGTTTTATGGTTATGCTACTCTGACTAATGTGTTGTCTTGGTTTTTTTTTAGTTTGCCATCGTGCTTTTGTATAATCGTGCTTTTGGTATAATTGTGTTAGTATCAGATTAAATATTACATACTGAGAAAACCTTTTCCTAATTGTTTCTTTTCAAACATATCGAACCTATTTCCCATTTTCAACCTTTCCCTATGTCCCATTTTCGTTTTCCCCCCCTTCCACTCGGTACCATTACATAACAATCAGAGTTCTTGGCATGACTTCATCGATCACCCATGAATCCTCGTACCAAGCAACATCGATGATCAATAAAGAATGGAAAACTTACCCAAGAATAGAAAAAAGCTGACGTAATGAGGGCATTGTATTGTCATGTGATATAGTGCATGGGCGCGTTTCTTAAACGCTAGGAACCTTGCAAGATCTTGCGAGGAGTAGGCCGGTGTCAACATGCGTCAACATGATGAAAGCAGATGTGAAGGCAGGCAAGTGTTGACTTATGTTGATGCCGGCCTATTCCTCGCAAGACCTCGCGTCTATGCAACGCGGCCCCGCTGGTGTGCTCCAGGCCAGTCACACGAGCGACAGCGTGCACAGTCCTGTGGAGAGAGGCAGCCCTTGATGCGTGCTGTGCAGACAGAGCCCAGGAGCAGGGGTGGGGGGGGGGGGGGGGGGTGGGGGGAAGAAGAGAGGTTGCGCAGTCCTATGGAGAGAGGCAGCTCTTCAAACACCACACTTGTCACCCGCGAACTCAGTGCAGGCGATCGCTTTATTCACCGGCGCGAGCAAACCCGATGCCAAGTGACCTTCTCCCAGGGGTCAGATCTAACGTCACTTCCTTCGTGCCTGGTTTGCAGACGTCCTTGTACCTTGGGTCTGGGCAATCCGGCTCGTGTTCTGCCCGTGGCCAGCTGTCCATTGTGAATGCCTTCAGAAGTGGAGATACAGGTAAGTTTTATATAGAGACTTATCACCCAAGTCTGGGCAATCCAGCTCGTGTTCTGCCCGTGGCCAGGTGTCCATTGTGAATGCCTTCAGAAGTGGAGGTACAGGTAAGTTTTATATAGAGACTTATCACCCAAGTCTGGGCAATCCAGCTCGTGTTCTGCCCGTGGCCAGGTGTCCATTGTGAATGCCTTCAGAAGTGGAGATACAGGTAAGTTTTATATAGAGACTTATCACCCAAGTCTGGGTCTCAAGCCGCTTTACACTTTACCCCCTGATCACCGGGCCACGTGATCAGTGCTTTACTCGCACCTGACGACAGACACAGCGACAGAGGTAAGACACACAGCCAGGTACCGGCACCAACCCCACTCCCTGGGGAGCAATCCAACCCCGTGCCGGCCCATGGCCGCGTGCAGGGGTTAAATGCTCTACGGAGAACCATCGCTGTTCCCACAGGTACCCGCCATCACTCCTGGTGGAGAGAAGCGATGTGAGTATGGAGCACCTCACTCAAGGATGCAGCTCTAGAATCCGCGCAGCTTCGAACGCCGCACCAACTGGCCGCAAGTGACCGCAGGTCAAGCGCGCTGACCACTCGGCCACGGAGCCCCAACTTTGCACCGGGCGTCGGAGTCCCAGGCACCTTGGATATTGCTGGCTGTGGAGTAAGGACGTGCTGGATTTACTCCCACCCAGGCACCCTGGATATTGCTGGCTGTGGAGTAAGGACGTGCTGGATTCACTCCCACCCAGGCACCCTGGATATTGCTGGCTGTGGAGTAAGGACGTGCTGGGTTTACTCCCACCCAGGCACCCTGGATATTGCTGGCTGTGGAGTAAGAACGTGCTGGATTCACTCCCACCCAGGCACCCTGGATATTGCTGGCTGTGGAGTAAGAACGTGCTGGGTTTACTCCCACCCAGGCACCCTGGATATTGCTGGCTGTGGAGTAAGAACGTGCTGGATTACTCCCACCCAGGCACCCTGGATATTGCTGGCTGTGGAGTAAGGACGTGCTGGGTTTACTCCCACCCAGGCACCCTGGATATTGCTGGCTGTGGAGTAAGAACGTGCTGGGTTTACTCCCACCCAGGCACCCTGGATATTGCTGGCTGTGGAGTAAGGACGTGCTGGGTTTACTCCCACCCAGGCACCCTGGATATTGCTGGCTGTGGAGTAAGGACGTGCTGGGTTTACTCCCGTCCAGGAAAAAAAGAGTACCTGTGAGGGCTGAAATGCCAAACTGTGAAAGCTCATCCATAGCCTGGTTGCATGCTCCCCAGGGAGGTGAGATGGTGTTGGGTTGCTAATAAGAGGTAGCCCGATGACCAGGGGGTAATTGTGTGCGGTTTGTGCACCCATCAACGGGTGGAAATGTCGCAGTATAAAAAAGAGCACCTTGACCTTTACCTTACAAGGCAAGGACTGAAACAAAACCAGTGTTGTTGGGGATGTGCCCGAGATCTTGCCAGTGTGGAAGTGTCCAGTCTTCCTTCCTGGCTCGTGCAGTTGTTCCCGCCCTTGCTTCCACAGGGAAGGGTTTAGAGTACGCGTGCCCGTTAAACACGTTGCGGAAAGGTGGTCTCTTGCTTAAGGGGCCCTCCCAGCTTGCGCCAGGAAAGCATAATCTCGGACCCGGGCGTGAGTCTTCGACAGTGTCTTTATTCCATGACTGGACAGCGCTTACAGCAACCACTCGTGCGCCCACAGCGGTCACTCGTGCTGCATGGGCTGAGCCTCAATCCGGCTCCTACATCCTCCCAAGCGCTCTCAGCTTCCAGTGACATTACCCTCGCATGCATACGCTTTTAAATAGTCTGGTGCCTGAGTTCTGGAACATTCGAGGCGACTCCTGCACTGACACGTCGGTGTAAACTGGAGAACGAACCCCCCCCCCCCCCCCCCCACCTCTCCCCCCCTTGACCTACATGGACTAATCGGTGGTTAGTTCGCTACTGCGCTTTGAGAGGGAAATTTTCCAGCCCTCTCCCTAGCATTCTGGGGCCGTATACAAGAAAAAAGAATAGAGTAATTTATTCCGGAATAGAGGCAACAAGAATAAAGTCCTAGTGATTCGTATGCAGGAAAACTGAATAGCTCTATTATGGCTGGTTATTCGTAGAAATAAGGCCAGAATAAAGCTTTTCAGTTTTCCTGCATACAAATCACTGGCGCTTTATTCTGAACACCTCTATCCACGGACTAAACTAATTATTCTTGTTTCTTCTTGCGTACCGGCCCCGCCTTACAAATTCTGACCCCCCCCCCACCCCGACCCTCTGCACGCTCGCAGGGCAGATGACACCCCTCCTCTCACTCACACACAAAGGAGAAAGTTCCAGAACCTTCTGCAGGCATCTCACACAACATTCACAACACACACGTCTTAGTGTTCGCCATGCTTTACTTGAGCAGGCAATGGAATGTGCACACTGACCGCCGTGACTTTGCTTTACTTGAGCAGGCAATGGAATGTGCACACTCACCGCCGTGACTTTGCTTTACTTGAGCAGGCAATGGAATGTGCACACTCACCGCCATGACTTTGCGTCTCGGCGTGACAACCAACAAAAAAGAGGAACCAGACAGTATTTGCTTTCATGTGTCATGCAGGATTTATTGCACAGCTGAAGGAGGTTGTACAGTTCAGGCAAACAGATCCAGATGTACAGTGCTGTCATTCGGGCAGAACGTGAGCTTGTCTGCGCCGAATCAGGACAAAGCTTGAGAAGCCGATCCTGTCCCAGAGGAGGTAGCGGCAGCTCTGTGATGGAAGCAGTCCAAGCCTGGCAAGGGAACAACAGAGGGAGGTAGCGGCAGCTCTGTGATGGAAGCAGTCCAAGCCTGGCAAGGGAACAACAGAGGGAGGTAGCGGCAGCTCTGTGATGGAAGCAGTCCAAGCCTGGCAAGGGAACAACCGTCATTACGGGAAGGAAGCCAAGAAGCGTGAATATCCAACGTCAGTGCATTCTAGTCCACTAGAGACTTCACCTGCCGGGTTCACAGAATGACGTCAGTGTTGAGTTGAAGCTTTCGGGACTGGAGGCTTTCTCTCTAGATTGAACTAGGTGACTAGACAGACGGAGAGAACACGGAGAAAAAGCTGTGAGAATTGCGGATTAATTCAGTGAGTCGAAAAGGAGACAGGACATTCTCTTTCGAGTAGTTCTATACCATAGAGGGAAATAGCCCCAAACCAAGGGAAAGAACTCTGCACTACGGGTTACGGGAACTAAAGAAAAAGTGACGAGCAAAAAGAGTTAGTTGGGCAAATACAGGGAGGCAACCCCGTAAAAACGATGAGAACGTTTCCACCATCTCGCCTTCGAAGTCGTACAACGAATCAAGGGAGGTAACTCTCAGACGAAGGGAGGTTACTCTGGAAACGAAGGGAGGCAACCCTGCATGACAAGAAAAAGGTGGTGGTGGGGGTGCCTGGAGTCTCTACTCCTACTCCAGGCCCCTGAGGACGCGGGTCAGATCGCGTCCTCCTTTACGAGGGCAGCGCCCCACCCCTGGACCCATGCACGCCGCGGTGGCCATGACGTGCGGGATGTAGTGCTGCTCGTGCACGCCGTGGAAGAGGTGGGCCATGGGGCCCCTGGCGTAGATGGCCACGTCCTCCCCCCCGTGCGTGTCGTCCGTCATCTGGATGGCGCTCGGCATGCGGAAGTTCTTGCCGGCTGTGGACGAAGAGAGACAAAGCAGGGTCAAAGGTCAGCGTGTTGTTACATTGAAGTGACAGCAATGTCAGTGGCGGCTGTGAACGAAGAGAGACGAAGTAGGTCAAAGGTCAGCGTGTTCGTCTATTGGAATGTCAGCAATGTCAGCGATGACTGTTGACGAAGAGAGACGAAGCAGGGTCAAAGGTCAGCGTGTTCGTATATTGGAGTGTCAGCAATGTCAGTGACGGCTGTGGACGAAAAGATGCGATGTAGGGTCAAAGGTCAGCGTGTTCGTCTATTGGAATGTCAGCAATGTCAGTGACGGATGTGGACGAAGAGATGCGATGTAGGACAAAGGTCAGCGTGTTCGTCTATTGGAATGTCAGCAATGTCAGTGACGGCTGCGAGGAAAACTTTGACAGACATCGAAGACGTCCCAGTCGTAGTGGTATAGTAGTTTCTCATCCACCTCGACTGCATGACTAACACGTGACCAAGTAGTTTCTCATCCACCTCGACTGCATGACTAACACGTGACCAAGTAGTTTCTCATCCACCTCGACTGCATGACTAACACGTGACCAAGTAGTTTCTCATCCACCTCGACTGCATGACTAACACGTGACCAAGTAGTTTCTCATCCACCTCGACTGCATGACTAACACGTGACCAAGTAGTTTCTCATCCACCTCGACTGCATGACTAACACGTGACCAAGTAGTTTCTCATCCACCTCGACTGCATGACTAACACGTGACCAAGAGTTGACCTCTCCCTCCCTGATTCTCAGAATAATTACAGTAGTCCTTCATCCGTTTTCTACGCCCGAAACGTTTGTTTCCATACTAAACCTGAGATTCCAACATCTCCCAGCGACCTTTGTGATCATTATTTGTTTTGTCTTCTGGAATTCGGCGGTCCATCATTTACCTGCGTTTATCTTGTGAATGTTTTCTCATCGCAGTATCACCCCTTGCCGTCGCTTAGCAACGACCAGTGCGTGCAGCCGCTTGTACTCGTACTCCTCGGCAGGGGAGGCAATGCGGGTGAGGCATCTTGCCACGGGATGCAACTCTAGCAGCACGAGGTGACGGCAGCAAGCGCTTTTTAATCACTGATTGTGACGTCACTAAATCAGCTTGAGATATGGGGCGCGTTTGTTAGGCGTATAATCTCGAGGGCTAGTCGTTGCCTACGTTTCTCGCTCATTAGCCGTAGGTGCGTCTCGCTCGCCCTCGACTAGCCATCGAGGCAAGCCACTTGCCTAACAAACGCGCCCTTGAATAACTGGCGGAGACAGGGAACGTTTTAATGGCTGCGCTCGATTTGTCCGCCGGAATCCGCCGGCGGGCGAGACGGGGCACCGGCGGGTTTTTTGTTGCGCTCGATTTCTTAAGGTCACGTGATCGGCGGATCACCCGGCGAACCGCCGGGTCCGCCGTCAGGTTTTCTGAGGCAAACGAAGATCCAAGATGGCGACGACAAGACTAGGCTTTTTGTTTCATGACGATTCGACACTGAAAATATTCGATAATTCGTTCTCCGCTGACTCATGTGTGCCTTAATTTGTCACCTCGCTGCAATCTCCGCTGGACAATTGAAGTAGATTACGATTTTTTTTCCTTTATTGTGTGCACGATGTGTGGTTGACGGTGAGAAATCCTGCTTTAAGTTCGAATTGAAAATTTTCTCGCAAAGGGACGTAACTCTACATTCTGACCTCCCTTTGCGTAAAGGAAAATCGCTCGAGTGCGTGGTCTTAGTGTATAATTATAGGGTCTTTGACTGCACCTAGGCTCAGGAGTCACTTATCAGGGCATAGGTAGTGGTAATGAAAATGTTCAATTTACACAATAACCTCAAACCGTACCATAAACCAAGAAGACAGCACATTTCCTCATCATCGCTACCGCTGTCTAGTAACTCTTCTAAACACCACAATTGTGCCGCCATGTTGATCAGCCGAAAGCGCTCGATTAGCACGAAAGCTGTCGATTAGCCGGTCACGTGACGGGGGAACGCCGGTCACGTGGCGGCGGACCGCCGCCGACGGATTCAGGCGGATAAATCGAGCGCAGCCAATATTACCAGTAAACGCTAAGGCCGAGAGTTCATAAAGGGAGGTAACTCTCCTTTTCTCCCTCATTCTTCAGGCAGCATACGACACACAGCATTCCATCTCTACGAAGACTCTGTCTTCAAGACTCACTCGTGTCCACTCCGGTGAGGTTGGCTCTGGCAGGTCCGGGCCCGTTAACGTAGACGAGGGTGGTGTAGGGCATGCCGTCATAGGCCGCCTCGTCCTTTGGCACGGGGTCCACAAGTCCTGCAGCACGGGCAGACAGCAAAAGTGAAAGGTGATGGAAGTATTTTGGCATTCATAATTTTTCTACATGTTTGCTTAGTGTCTTTCACGAGCTC
>JAWQFJ010009704.1:45000-50000 GCA_034096865.1 Theodoxus fluviatilis | reverse complement strand
TTAGAATTTGTTACGGTGCATGGGAAACAAGGCTAAAGCACGGACAACACTTTTCCAGAAACACAAAACTTATCACCATACTACGTCACATAAACGTTTTCCTTATATTTGCATCGCTGTGAAGGATTAAAGATTTCTATTATGAACAAGTTTTTCTCTCAATTATGCATGAATGAATAAATAATGTTGTGTTTGAAAAATCTCTTGTTATCATTTTTCGTGTTTTATCTTTTTTTTCTCATGCACTTTCGCATTTTTGCTCTCCTCATCTTGTGACAATTATTTTTCATCTGTGATCTATTTCCTTTGTCTCTGTCTTCAAAAAGAAAAACAAACTAATTAGCGGCCAGTTGATGAGGGGACATCAAGCAGCCACGGCCTTCTGCTGCTCGCACACCATGTTGCAGATTTTGGAACAGTGTGAATACAAAGCAAAGCAAATAATTATCTGCACAGTGTGTAAATCTAATCTTGTCTTATCCGTCAGATAAGGGAAACGCTGAGCGTCTCTAGCAACTTATACCATTCAATGTTTCCGTTCCATGTCACTGGATGTCCACATCCCATATCACTCGATGTCCACATCCCATACCACTCGATATCCTCATCCCATATCATTCGATGTCCTCATCCCATACCACTCAATGTCCTCATCCCATATCACTCGATGTCCTCATCCCATACCACTCAATGTCCTCATCCCATACCACTCAATGTCCTCATCCCATACCACTCGATGTCCACATCCCATATCACTCGATGGCCACATCCCATACCACTCGATGTCCACATCCCATATAACTCGATGTCCACATCCCATATCACTCGATGTCCTCATCCCATACCACTCAATGTCCTCATCCCATACCACTCAATGTCCTCATCCCATATCACTCGATGTCCATATCCCATATCACTCGATGTCCACACCCCATATCACTCGATGTCCTCATCCCATACCACTCGATGTCCACATCCCATATCACTCGATGACCACATCCAATACCACTCGATGTCCTCATCCCATATCACTCTATGTCCTCATTCCATACCACTCGATGTCCTCATTCCATACCACTCGATGTCCTCATCCCATATCACTCGATGTCCACATCCAATACCACTCGATGTCCTCATCCCATATCACTCTATGTCCTCATTCCATACCACTCGATGTCCTCATTCCATACCACTCGATGTCCTCATCCCATATCACTCGATGTCCTCATCCCATACCACTCTATGTCCTCATCCCATATCACTCTATCTCCTCATTCCATACCACTCGATGCCCTCATTCCATACCACTCGATGTCCTCATCCCTTATCACTCGATGTCCTCATCCCATACCACTCGATGTCCTCATCCCATACCACTCGATGTCCTCATCCCATATCACTCGATGTCCTCATCCCATATCACTCGATGTCCTCATCCCATATCACTCGATGTCCTCATCCCTTATCACTCGATGTCCTCATCCCATACCACTCGATGTCCTCATCCCATATCACTCGATGTCCTCATCCCTTATCACTCGATGTCCTCATCCCATATCACTCGATGTCCTCATCCCATATCACTCGATGTCCTCATCCCATATCACTCGATGTCCTCATCCCATACCACTCGATGTCCTCATCCCATATCACTCGATATCCTCATCCCATATCACTCGATGTCCTCATCCCATACCACTCGATGACCACATCCCATACCACTCGATGTCCTCATCCCATACCACTCGATGACCTCATCCCTTATCACTCGATGTCCTCATCCCATATCACTCGATGTCCTCATCCCATACCACTCGATGTCCTCATCCCATACCACTCGATGACCACATCCCATACCACTCGATGTCCTCATCCCATACCACTTGATGTCCTCATCCCATATCACTCGATGTCCACATCCCATACCACTCGATGACCTCATCCCTTATCACTCGATGTCCTCATCCCATATCACTCGATGTCCTCATCCCATACCACTCGATGTCCTCATCCCATACCACTCGATGTCCTCATCCCATATCACTCGATGTCCGCATCCCACATCACTCGATATCCTCATCCCATACCACTCGATGTCCACATCCCATACCACTCGATGTCCTCATCCCTTATCACTCGATGTCCTCATCCCATACCACTCGATGTCCTCATCCCATACCACTCGATGTCCTCATCCCATACCACTCGATGTCCTTATCCCATATCACTCGATGTCCTCATCCCATATCACTCGATGTCCTCATCCCATACCACTCGATGTCCTCATCCCATATCACTCGATGTCCTCATCCCATATCACTCGATGTCCTCATCCCATACCACTCAATGTCCTCATCCCATATCACTCGATGACCTCATCCCATACCACTCGATGTCCACATCCCATACCACTCGATGTCCACATCCCATACCACTCGATGTCCTCATCCCATATCACTCGATGTCCACATCCCATATCACTCGTTGTCCTCATCCCATACCACTCGATGTCCTCATCCCATATCACTCGATGTCCACATCCCATATCACTCGATGTTCACATCCCATACCACTCGATGTCCTCATCCCATATCACTCGATGTCCTCATCCCATATCACTCGATGTCCATATCACATATCACTCGATGTCCTCATCCCATATCACTCGATGTCCTCATCCCATATCACTCGATGTCCTTATCCCATATCACTCGATGTCCTCATCCCATACCACTCGATATCCACATCCCATACCACTCGATGTCCTCATCCCATACCACTCGATGTCTACATCCCATATCACTCGATGTCCACATCCCATACCACTCGATGTCCACATCCCATATCACTCGATGTCCTCATCCCATATCACTCGATGTCCTCATCCCATATCACTCGATGTCCTCATCCCATATCACTCGATGTCCTCATCCCATATCACTCGATGTCCTCATTCCATATCACTCGATGTCCTCATCCCATACCACTCGATGTCCTCATCCCATATCACTCGATGTCCTCATTCCATATCACTCGATGTCCACATCCCATACCACTCGATGTCCTCATCCCATATCACTCGATGTCCTCATTCCATATCACTCGATGTCCTCATCCCATACCACTCGATGTCCTCATCCCATATCACTCGATGTCCACATCCCATACCACTCGATGTCCTCATCCCATATCACTCGATGTCCTCATTCCATATCACTCGATGTCCTCATCCCATATCACTCGATGTCCTCATCCCATACCACTCGATGTCCTCATCCCATATCACTCGATGTCCTCATTCCATATCACTCGATGTCCTCATCCCATATCACTCGATGTCCTCATCCCATATCACTCGATGTCCTCATCCCATATCACTCGATGTCCTCATTCCATATCACTCGATGTCCACATCCCATACCACTCTATGTCCTCATCCCATATCACTCGATGTCCTCATCCCATATCACTCGATGTCCACATCCCATATCACTCGATGTCCTCATCCCATATCACTCGATGTCCTCATCCCATATCACTCGATGTCCACATCCCATATCACTCGATGTCCTCATCCCATACCACTCGATGTCCTCATCCCATATCACTCGATGTCCTCATCCCATATCACTCGATGTCCTCATCCCATATCACTCGATGTCCACATCCCATACCACTCGATGTCCTCATCCCATACCACTCGATGTCCTCATCCCATATCACTCGATGTCCTCATCCCATATCACTCGATGTCCACATCCCATATCACTCGATGTCCTCATCCCATACCACTCGATGTCCTCATCCCATATCACTCGATGTCCTCATCCCATATCACTCGATGTCCTCATCCCATATCACTTGATGTCCTCATCCCATATCACTCGATGTCCACATCCCATACCACTCGATGTCCTCATCTCATACCACTCGATGTCCTCGTCCCATATCACTCGATGTCCTCATCCCATATCACTCGATGTCCTCATCCCATATCACTCGATGTCCACATCCCATACCACTCGATGTCCACATCCCATATCACTCGATGTCCACATCCCATACCACTCGATGTCCACATCCCATATCACTCGATGTCCACATCCCATACCACTCGATGTCCTCATCTCATACCACTCGATGTCCTCATCCCATATCACTCTATGTCCTCATCCCATATCACTCGATGTCCTCATCCCATATCACTCGATGTCCACATCCCATATCACTCGATGTCCACATCCCATACCACTCGATGTCCTCATCCCATATCACTCGATGTCCTCATCCCATACCACTCGATGTCCTTGTCACGCCACAAATCCGATTCTAAATATACATCCGGACAAGAGACATGAATAGATCTGGAGGCCCAAGCTGGGGTTGGCCTATTTTCACAGTTCAGCCGGCCGTTACCAAGGGGAGTCTGTAGGTGCTGGCCATCTCCGGTTACACTCACATGTGGCCAGAGATCAACAAATCGTCCCCACTATTAATAGATATCGGGAAAAGCGTCGATTGACCTGGGAAACCCGCTGAAATCCAAATGTAGAAAGGCGCGAACCAACGGTCCAATGAGCATGGCGAAATTAGCTAGTGGCGCGAAAGTGACATCAGATCTATTCATATCGACCAATGACAGTCTCTTGTTCGGATGTATATTTAGAATCGGATTTTTGGCGTGACAGTCCTCATCCCATACCACTCGATGTCCTCATCCCATACCACTCGATGTCCTCATCCCATACCACTCGTTGTCCACATTCCATACCACTCGATGTCCTCATCCCATACCACTCGTTGTCCATGTCCCATATCACTCGATGTCCACATCCCATACCACTCGTTGTCCACATTCCATACCACTCGATGTCCATATCCCATACCACTCGATGTCCATGTCCCATATCACTCGATGTCCTCATCCCATACCACTCGATGTCCTCATCCCATACCACTCGATGTCCTCATCCCATACCACTCGTTGTCCACATCCCATA
>JAWQFJ010009704.1:32500-40000 GCA_034096865.1 Theodoxus fluviatilis | reverse complement strand
TGAGAAGTTCCTGGCTCCCTTCCCAAACCACGCAGAATCACGCAGACCAGTCATCACTTCATTGTCTGTCACACGGGACTTGAAGGTCCAAGGTTGCATGTCTGAATGTCTTGTTAGGATGCCCCTTTCTGGGGGCCAGACCTGCAGCCTCGATCTTTTTACCGGAATCCACCGGAATCCACCGGAATCCAACCGGAATCCACCGGAATCCACCGGAATCCACCGGAATCCACCGGAATCCACCGAAATCCACCGGAATCAAGCATGGATTCCGTGGATTTCGGTAAATAAAGAATTAAATACCCAAATCCGCCGATTTCGGTATTTATTTACCGGAATACAGTGGATTTCGGTATTTACAATCTAAACATCGAAATCCACGGATTTCGGTAAATAAATATCGAATTCCATGGCGATTTCGGACATTAATACTTTATTTCCCGAAATCCACATATTTCCCGAAAATTCAATTGTTACAGTTGCTGAAACTTCAGATATCTACAGTTGAGTAAAGTGTGTGTGTGTGTGTGTGTATGTGTGTGTGCGTGTGTTTGTTTGTGTGTATGTGTGTGTGTATGTGTGTGTGTGAGTGAATGGGTTAATGACTGTGTGTGTGTGTATGTGTGTGTGTGTGTGTGTGTGTGTGTGTGTGTGTGTGTGTGTGTGTGTCAATGGGTTGATGATTGAGTTAGTGAGTGAGACAACCAATCGAAGCCGCATATGAACAACCAAAAAAATTTAAAAAATACAAGCGCAAAACGGCAAGAAAGCTGACACAAGTCACAACTTATTGTTATTGGACAGACAGACCAACAAACCAACCACCAAACAGACAGATGGACTTTCGATCACGTAACATGTGCTCACTAACGTCAATGTACTGTTTGGCGTGTTCAATCACTGACTGAACTTGGTGACAAGAATTCATGTGACTTCATGACACCCACTCAGGCAACCCCAATGGCAATGATATTTTCAAGTTTTTAGAGGTTTTTGGTATTTGCAATAATCTCCCGTCTTTTGGCTGTTTTGTTTATTATTTCCCGCTTTTTTGGTCTTGGTTTTAGTGTTTGTTTGCTTGGTTATGAATTTCGATATTTATTTACCATGGAAATCCGCTAAATTATATACGGAAATCTGCGGATTTTGGTATATATTTACCGGAATCCAGTGGATTTCGGTATTTACAATATAAACAACGAAATCCACGGTGGATTTCGATATTTATTTACCGAAATCCGCGGATTTCGATGTTTAGATTGTAAATACCGAAATCCACTGTATTCCGGTAAATAAATACCGAAATCGGCGGATTTGGGTATTTAATTCTTTATTTACCGAAATCCACGGAATCCACGCTTGATTCCGGTGGATTCCGGTGGATTCCGGTGGATTCCGGTGGATTCCAGTGGATTCTGGTTGGATTCCGGTGGATTCCGGTGGATTCCGTGGATTCCGGTGGATTCCGGTGGATTCCGGTAAAAAGATTGACCGGCCTCTGCCACCCTGTTCCTGACGTCCACCCATAAGTCAACTACCACTCGACCCTCCTCGATCTCACCAGCGGAGCCTTTCTCACACGTCTTCCAAAAGTAGAGTTGCATTGTTTACTTCTTCGTATGGTTGCTTGCCCTTCATTTGGTAATATGTGACCGAGTGGTCAGCGCGCTTGACCTGCAGCCGTTTCCGGCGAAAGGGTTCAGCGTTCGAAGCTGTGCGGAGTCTGGGGTTGTATCAGATTAGCAGTACATGCCGTGCATGTTTTCTTGAACTGCGCCGTATTGCATCAATCCGTCAATACCTTTCGGACACTACCTGTGCTAGACTAGTAACTGCCAGCATCACGTCACGACTGAATTACTGCAATTCAGTCCTGGCGGGTCTTCCGGCAGAACAACTACACCATCTGCAACGAGTTCAAAACAATGCTGCAGGTCTGGTTCTTATGAAGGGCAAGCGCGATCATGTGACACTCCTCCTGAAACATCTACACTGGCTTCCCGTTAATTTCTCGCTGCCAGTACAAAATTGCTGTTTTGGCGTACCGTCATTTTGATTCAACCCTTCCGGCATATCTTTCGGCCTCCCTTTGTACCTATCACCCTTCCCGTTCTCTCCGCTCATCAAGTGAAAAGCTTCTGAACATTCCAAAGCGTAGTACCAAGTCTTTCGGAGAGCGTAGTTTAAGTTTTATTGCCCCTAGTGTCTGGAATTCCCTGCCGGCTGGCCTACGTGATGCACCAACTATGTCCATCTTTAAATCTCAGTTAAAAACACACATGTTTCGTCTTGCTTTTCTGTAGCCTCCTAGTTTTTATCAAGTCCTGGTATGATAGTCGTACGAGTGTTGTGCTATGCAGTATGGCTGACGAGTAACTGCGTGCAAATCTGGCTATGCCCGCGAATTGAGTTCTTGCAAGAAATGCGCGTTATAAATGTTATTTATTATTATTATTATTATTATTATTATTATTATTATTATTATTATTATTATTATTATTATTATTATTATTAGTGTTGTTGTTGTTATTATTATTATTATTATTATTATTATTATTATTATTATTATTATTATTATCTTTGAGCAAAGTGTTTAACTCGCGCTACTTCTCCCCACCCAGGAGTAAAACCGAGTACCTGTGCAGCAAGCAATGGTATACTGTACTCCGACTGAGCCCTCGTATGCAGCCATGGCCCAGTGTGGGAAGCAAGCAATGGCACACTGTACTCCGACTGAGCCCTCGTATGCAGCCATGGCCCAGTGTGGGAAGCAAGCAATGGCACACTGTACTCCGACTGAGCCCTCGTATGCAGCCATGGCCCAGTGTGGGAAGCAAGCAATGGCACACTGTACTCCGACTGAGCCCTCGTATGCAGCCATGGCCCAGTGTGGGAAGCAAGCAATGGTATACTGTACTCCGACTGAGCCCTCGTATGCAGCCATGGCCCAGTGTGGGAAGCAAGCAATGGTACACTGTACTCCGACTGAGCCCTCGTATGCAGCCATGGCCCCTGTACTCCGACTGAGCCCTCGTATGCAGCCATGGCCCCTGTACTCCGACTGAGCCCTCGTATGCAGCCATGACCCCTGTACTCCGACTGAGCCCTCGTATGCAGCCATGACCCCTGTACTCCGACTGAGCCCTCGTATGCAGCCATGACCCCTGTACTCCGACTGAGCCCGCGTATGCAGCCATGGCCCCTGTACTCCGACTGAGCCCTCGTATGCAGCCATGGCCCAGTGTGGGAAGCAAGCAATGGCACACTGTACTCCGACTGAGCCCTCGTATGCAGCCATGGCCCAGTGTGGGAAGCAAGCAATGGTACACTGTACTCCGACTGAGCCCGCGTATGCAGCCATGGCCCAGTGTGGGGTTGGAATCCTCCCCAGGAAGTGGAGTCGGTGCTGGTATCTGACTGCGTGCGTCCTATGTGTCTGTCTCTGTGTTTGTCCTCAGGTGCCCGTGAAGGATTGATCAAGCTGCCCAGTGATCAGGGGGTAAAGTGTAAAGTGGTTTGAGACCCAGGCATGGTGATGAGTCGCTATATAAAAACACACCTCTACCCATGGCCCAACTGTTTTCTGATCTTCCCCGATCTCACCAACCGAACCTTTTTTCACTAGCCTTCGACAAGTTGAGTTGATTTGTAAACTTTTCGCTTGTAACTTTCATTATGTTTTTAATTTGATAATTATCTTTATTTTGTGCTATAAAAGGTTGAGAGACAAAGCCTATGCCTTATTTCTATTCATTTCATCTTCCACACGTAAGTGTGAATGCTGCTCAGGGTTATATGGCATATATATGTACACACCTCAAAAGAAAGGACAAGGGAAAACCCTGTGAATTAAATAATTTAATGAAACAATATCGAAATAAATAAATCAAAATTATAATACATGTACACACATGCACAAAAGGTGTTGGCCCACGGCTAAAAGCCTTCCGAGACACGAAAAACGAAATTAATTTAAACCAAAAATAAACCAAAAGCAGGAGACAAGATAATAATAGTACTCATATGTACGAAGAAGAGAAAAAAGAAATAATACAAAAGGAAGATAATATTTACATGGTGTATGAACCCGTGGGGACCAGTACGAGGAAAGGTGCTACCCCTCATTCATTTCATATCAAAATCATTCATTCTAATTTGTTTGTTTTTACTTTAGGAAAAAAAATTGGCTATCAACATTTGGGTTATTTGCACATCCAAACTGTGGGACTCAGATACACATTTGCTCACAGCCAAAGCAAATCCTAGCTGCAGTTACAGCCTAGGCTTGCAAGGTCCATTGAGTGTGACCTCTGTGTTGATGGTGGCGTTTTGATGTGTAGAAAAGAGAAAAATACTTCTAGACATAAGTACAGCTACAAAATATGACGACACTCTAAGCTATCTGGAGGCCAGCTCCCAGATTTCACACTCAGAACAGTGAGAATCGCGGAGGAGGATGACGTCACTGAGAACAGTGAGAATCGCGGAGGAGGATGACGTCACTGAGAACAGTGAGAATCGCGGAGGAGGATGACGTCACTGAGAACAGTGAGAATTGCAAAGGAGGATGACGTCACTGAGAACAGTGAGAATCGCGGAGGAGGATGACGTCACTGAGAACAGTGAGAATTGCGAAGGAGGATGACGTCACTGAGAACAGTGAGAATCGCGGAGGAGGATGACGTCACTGAGAACAGTGAGAATCACGGAGGAGGATGACGTCACTGAGAACAGTGAGAATCGCGGAGGAGGAGGACGTCACTGAGAACAGTGAGAATCGCGGAGGAGGATGACGTCACTGAGAACAGTGAGAATCGCGGAGGAGGATGACGTCACTGAGAACAGTGAGAATCGCGGAGGAGGATGACGTCACTGAGAACAGTGAGAATCGCGGAGAAGGATGACGTCACTGAGAACAGTGAGAATCGCGGAGGAGGATGACGTCACTGAGAACAGTGAGAATCGCGGAGAAGGATGACGTCACTGAGAACAGTGAGAATCGCGGAGGAGGATGACGTCACTGAGAACAGTGAGAATCGCGGAGGAGGATGACGTCACTGACCTGGATGAGGTTAAGGCCGTCCCGACGCTGCGAGCTGCTGATCTGTCCTGTCCCGGGGTCAAGGGTCGTGTTGGGCAGGAAGTAGCGACGTCCTCCTCCCATGATCACCTAGTAACGAGTAAACAAACGTTCTTAGCAACCAGAGTTGCCTAATAACATGCTAACACGATACTTCTTGTAACATGTGCACGCTGAGAGATATCTTAAGGCCGTCGTACACGAGGCGACTTTACCCTATCAATCTCGCAAGCGTCATTGTGGCAGCCAATCACGGCTGGCAATAGTGGAGCAATGGCGTCAGTAGCGCTCTGCCATTGGGAGATATTTTTGTCAGTCCGTGTGTGGCGTGTGGAATTGCCTCGTGTGCGAAGGCCTTTAGGAATGAATGCACTCGGCGATTAATCGTCACTGACTCCTGTCAATGCATCGAACAGCGAATCTTCAGCCTCGTATGAGAAATGTTAGTAAACCCTCTTTGTGGGTCATCTGATGGTCAAGTCTTGGTATTTGTCACTATGTTTTTGGCGGGGTTGTCATGAAAACTTGACTGCAAATGGATATGTTTTCTCCCCCCCGTCGTCCCCAGGAAATGTTCAAAAGATAAAATCATATATTCCTCACCCTTATTCCTCTCGATCTCTGTCTCTCCTTGTTTTCTTCCCCATCAAACCCACCCCACCCCACCACACCTCACCCCACCCCACCCCACCCCACCCCTACCCACCCCACTCCACCCCACCCCACCCCACCCCACCCCACCCCACCCCACCCCACCCCACCCCACCCCACCCCACCCCACCCCACCCCACCCCACCTCACCTCACCCCACCCCACCCCATCCCACCCCACCCTAAGGAGGAAGTTTTCCATGACCATGACGATCCACCCCCAACCCCCACCCCCGGCCATCTTCCCCTCCTTGTCCCCACCCACTCATTCCTCTTATTCTCAAGCCCCCTCACCCCATGATAAGATATTTCTTCCAGAAGCTGTGCAGTTCCCCACCTCACCCCTTCCAACTTTCCACTTCTACTATACATCTTAATCCTTCCATCCCACCGCAAACCCGTCCACCACCACCCCCTCCACCACCTACCTCTCCACAACCACCCCATCCACCACCACCCCCTTCACCAACTACCCCTCAAACACCTACCCCTCCACCACCACCCCCTCCACCACCTACCCTTCCACCACCTACCCCTACACCACCTACCCCTCCACCACTACCACCCCTCCAACACCTATCCCTCCACCACCACCACCCCTCCACCACCACCCCTCCACCACCACCCCCTCCACCACCACCCCCTCCACCACCCCCTCCACCACCACCCCCTCCACCACCTACCCTTCCACCACCTACCCCTTCACCACCTACCCCTCCACCACCACCCCCTCCACCACCACCCCCTACAGCACCTACCCCTCCACCACCACCACCCCCCCACCACCCCCTCCACCACCCCCCCCCTCCACCACATACCCCTCCACCACCATCCCCTCCACCACCTACCCTTCCACCACCTACCCCTCCACCACCTACCCCTCCACCACCACCCCCTCCACCACCACCCCCTCCAACACCTACCCCTCCACCACCACCACCCCTCCACCACCACCATCCCTCCACCACATACCCCTCCACCACGTACCCTCCACCCCTACCCCCACCCCCGGGGTCTCACCCTGAGGTGTGAGTTTTCCTCCACCAGCTGTCGCGCCACGTCCTTGCAGCCCCCCGCCACACCGGCCATGTCCACGTCCCCCTCCCAGTTGCGGTCCGCAGAGTGCGCGTACCCCGCTGCTGGGGAGGCGTGCGTGACCCGTGTGGAGGTCACGAAGCCAGACACCTTGCCTGTAGGTATAGGTAGGTGCATGCATACATTCATGCAGACACATACATACGTATACAATTCACACACACACAGACACATACGTACATATATACATGTGCACACACAGCAGAAGATATTCGTGCAGATTGTCGAGAAAGTAGAGCTCATTCAAGGGGAGACAACTCTAATTAAATGTGACTTCAAACATTTCCAAGGTAACACCTTCTACTTTCTAAGTCCCGGGTAATCACTGAAAACTTTATGCAGGATAAAAAAAGAGTAATTTACACAACTGCCACGAGGAAAGTGAGAGTTGAAAACGGGGATGAAAAGGGAGGAAAATATTCTAGATGAACTGGCCAAAGTAGTTTTGCCGTTAATGAATCACCATTTCGGAAAGAGCGAACTGTTTCTTTTTCTCTGTTTGTGGAATCCTTTGGCCTTCCTTCCTTCCTTCACTGGCGTTTCGATGCCACTTAAGCGATGACGTAAAGAGAAAAAGTAGCATCCCTGTGAAAGGATGCGATGTACATATATCAAGGGATGTCGCTACGTACATTTAATATGCTTTTGAATTGCGAGAGAAGATAAGGACAGGGT
>JAWQFJ010009704.1:17500-27500 GCA_034096865.1 Theodoxus fluviatilis | reverse complement strand
TGTAGATGTAGAAGTAAAGGTACAGGCATTGCTTTCATCCACTCCTCCACCGCTGTCAGTAGATGTAGAAGTAAAGATACAGGTATTGCTTTCATCCACTCCTACACCGCTGTCAGTAGATGTAGAAGTAAAGGTACAGACATTGCTTTCAACTACTCCTCCACCGCTGTGTGTAGATGTAGAAGTAAAGGTACAGGCATTGCTTTCATCCACTCCTCCACCGCTGTCAGTAGATGTAGAAGTAAAGGTACAGGTATTGCTTTCATCCACTCCTACACCGCTGTCAGTAGATGTAGAAGTAAAGGTACAGGCATTGCTTTCATCCACTCCTACACCGCTGTCAGTAGATGTAGAAGTAAAGGTACAGGTATTGCTTTCATCCACTCCTACACCGCTGTGTATAAATATAGAAGTAAAGGTACAGGCATTGCTTTCATCCACTCCCCCACCGCTGTCAGTAGATGTAGAAGTAAAGGTACATGCATTGCTTTCATCCACTCCCCCACCGCTGTCAGTAGATGTAGAAGTAAAGGTACATGCATTGCTTTCATCCACTCCTCCACCGCTGTCAGTAGATGTAGAAGTAAAGGTACAGGCATTGCTTTCATCCACACCTCCACCGCTGTCAGTAGATGTAGAAGTAAAGGTACATGCATTGCTTTCATCCACTCCTCCACCGCTGTCAGTAGATGTAGAAGTAAATGTACAGGCATTGCTTTCATCCACTCCCCCACCGCTGTGTGTAGATATAGATGTAAAGGTGCAGGCATTATCTCATCTACTCCTACATCGCTGTCAGTAGATGTAGACGTAAAGGTACATGTATCGCTTTCATCTACTCCTCCACTGCTGTGTGTAGATGTAGAAGTAAATGTACAGGCATTGCTTTCATCCACTCCTACACCGCTGTGTGTAGATGTAGAAGTAAAGGTACAGGTATTGCTTTCATCCACTCCTCCACCGCTGTGTGTAGATGTAGAAGTAAAGGTACAGGTATTGCTTTCATCCACTCCTACACCGCTGTGTGTAGATGTAGAAGTAAAGGTACAGGCATTGCTTTCATCCACTCCTCCACCGCTGTCAGTAGATGTAGAAGTAAAGATACAGGTATTGCTTTCATCCACTCCTACACCGCTGTCAGTAGATGTAGAAGTAAAGGTACAGACATTGCTTTCAACTACTCCTCCACCGCTGTGTGTAGATGTAGAAGTAAAGGTACAGGCATTGCTTTCATCCACTCCTCCACCGCTGTCAGTAGATGTAGAAGTAAAGGTACAGGTATTGCTTTCATCCACTCCTACACCGCTGTGTATAAATATAGAAGTAAAGGTACAGGCATTGCTTTCATCCACTCCCCCACCGCTGTCAGTAGATGTAGAAGTAAAGGTACATGCATTGCTTTCATCCACTCCCCCACCGCTGTCAGTAGATGTAGAAGTAAAGGTACATGCATTGCTTTCATCCACTCCTCCACCGCTGTCAGTAGATGTAGAAGTAAAGGTACAGGTATTGCTTTCATCCACTCCTACACCGCTGTGTATAAATATAGAAGTAAAGGTACAGGCATTGCTTTCATCCACTCCCCCACCGCTGTCAGTAGATGTAGAAGTAAAGGTACAGGCATTGCTTTCATCCACTCCCCCACCGCTGTGTGTAGATATAGATGTAAAGGTGCAGGCATTATCTCATCTACTCCTACATCGCTGTCAGTAGATGTAGAAGTAAAGGTACAGGTATCGCTGTCATCCACTCCTCCACAGCTGTCAGTAGATGTAAAGGTCACTATTTCAGATCCATATAGAGTCAAGAGGTATATGCACCATTTCAGAAATCGACAATAGGTTACAAATGATATTAGTAACAACAACAGCAACAACAACAATAACAACAACAATAATGATAATAATAATAATGATGATGATAAAATGATAATGATACTTTTTATTGCGTCATTTCTTTTAAGGAAATTGTTTTTAGGGAATTTCACCCCTGGTTGCTGCTGTACAGCGCCCAGTGATCGGTTTGACTCCTGGGTAGGAGAGGCAATGTGGGTGAAGCACCTTGCCCAAGGATGCAACTCTAGGATCTGTGCAGCTTCGAACACCGCACCCGTCAGCCGCTAGCCACTGCAGATCTAACTCTCCGACCACTAGGCCACAGAGCCCCACTGGCAAAGGGTACAAACTCAGTATATCAGAGTTAAAGCTGTTATCATTATGTGTGTGTGTGTGTGTGTGTGTGTGTGTGTGTGTGTGTGTGTGTGTGTGTGTGCAATAGATCTACATGATTTTTTTACTGATACTTCATATATATACTTCCTATATCATACTGGAGACCAGTTATTAGCAAAATGCGCAGCACGAGAAGAAATTTTGTGTAAAAATCAGTCCGAGATGTCACCTCCTAGTCTTGACTATAGAAATGCTTTTTAAAATTCAGAACGCGATAAACCTCCAACTCTACGTGATTTGAGATCCCGAAGGGAAGGGCCGTTTGCATACGATTCTACAGAAACAGTTTATGGATCATGATATACGTCCATCCCCCTGTGCGAGCAGATATTTCAGCCAACTGTTGCGTCCCCAGATATCATGATGATTTTATGGTTTTGCACCGGTTCCATTCTGCCAGGATATCAAGCGAAATATTTCTGCCCGTCAGCCAGAGTCGGACTTGCTCTTTTCAGTGGTGAGACCTGTTTTAACGTCTGACTTTTCGAACCTGACCGGTTAAGACAGCACCGCTTAGACTAAACAGAGAAAGCGCTTCTTCTGTTCTGTTTCCCATTCAAATCTGACGAGGGGATTTGTTCTTTTGAACATTACGTAGTCTACCAAGCTAAAACACGAAACCAGACTCCCTGAAATGCTGGAACAGGCAGAGAACTGATCTCAGAAAGAAAGCAACTCAGTTGAAAATACACAAATCGCCGCAGATACTTCATCGTCCTGCATTTAGAAGAAGCACCAAAGGCTGCAAGCTAATTAGCCTTAAGATTAACCACCTTGTGAGCTCTTACGCTGAATGGTGAAGGGCGG
Organism: Theodoxus fluviatilis; assembly: GCA_034096865.1. Taxonomy (NCBI): domain Eukaryota; kingdom Metazoa; phylum Mollusca; class Gastropoda; order Cycloneritida; family Neritidae; genus Theodoxus; species Theodoxus fluviatilis. The sequence continues at coordinate 24,462 of JAWQFJ010009704.1, read as the reverse complement.
TCTGTCCTAATGCAATACAAAGGGCGCCATGAAGGGCGGTCTGTCCTAATGCAATACAAAGGGCGCCATGAAGGGCGGTCTGTCCTAATGCAATACAAAGGGCGCCATGAAGGGCGGTCTGTCCTAATGCAATACAAAGGGCGCCATGAAGGGCGGTCTGTCCTAATGCAATACAAAGGGCGCCATGAAGGGCGGTCTGTCCTAATGCAATACAAAGGGCGCCATGAAGGGCGGTCTGTCCTAATGCAATACAAAGGGCGCCATGAAGGGCGGTCTGTCCTAATGCAATACAAAGGGCGCCATGAAGGGCGGTCTGTCCAAATGCAATACAAAGGGCGCCATGAAGGGCGGTCTGTCCAAATGCAATACAAAGGGCGCCATGAAGGGCGGTCTGTCCTAATGCAATACAAAGGGCGCCATGAAGGGCGGTCTGTCCTAATGCAATACAAAGGGCGCCATGAAGGGCGGTCTGTCCTAATGCAATACAAAGGGCGCCATGAAGGGCGGTCTGTCCTAATGCAATACAAAGGGCGCCATGAAGGGCGGTCTGTCCTAATGCAATACAAAGGGCGCCATGAAGGGCGCTCTGTCCTAATGCAATACAAAGGGCGCCATGAAGGGCGCTCTGTCCTAATGCAATACAAAGGGCGCCATGAAGGGCGCTCTGTCCTAATGCAATACAAAGGCGCCATGAAGGGCGGTCTGTCCTAATGCAATACAAAGGGCGCCATGAAGGGCGGTCTGTCCTAATGCAATACAAAGGGCGCCATGAAGGGCGCTCTGTCCTAATGCAATACAAAGGGCGCCATGAAGGGCGCTCTGTCCAAATGCAATACAAAGGGCGCCATTGTTAGGCCCCCAATCTCGAGATTCTCCCTCGATGGGTAGTCGAGGGAGAGCGAGACGCTCCTACAACTAAAAAACCCGGCAAGACATCAACTGGCGAGGCGGAAGAACATGGCTGCGTCCTGGTGCCAGAGTCAGTGAAGAAGTTGCCGATAGACGAAATAACTGACGATACAGATATCACATCAGTTTTTCACTTGATAGAACACACTATGGTGTCATATCGAATGGCACGGTAACATTTTCAACGAAAAAAAAAACAACCCGGGTTCAACTGTAGACAATTTGTCGAAAATGTTATGCCTCGATACATTTCGACCAATTCAAGGTACATAATTCATAGAGCGTAGGTATACGGTGTTGCGTTTTGCAAGCGGAAAAAATGTTTCGGCAGTGTATGTCCAGAAAAAACATATTCACCTACCCCTCCAAATATACAAATGAACGCTCGAACAGCAAATACTTCCGTGTACGTACACTTTTAAATTCTCGAACCCCGAGAAGCACATTACAGGCACTGTCATCCATCACGGACATCCCAATTGACCCGGTCTCCGCCATCTTGGCTCATCCGGGCGTCTGCAGCGAGGGAGCTCCGGAGCTCCCTTGGCCTCCCGCCTTCACGACGAGTGCGTTCTTATGAACGAGGAACATAGGCAACGCCTAGCACTCGCGATTCTCTCGAGATTTCTTGCCTAACAAACGCACCCAAAGTCAAAGTCACGTCTGTCTCAACCCTCGATACATCAAAGATCAAAATTCCTATCTCTCTCTGTTCCTCTTTGACAAGACGCCTCGGAGGACGATCGTCCTCCGAGGCGTGTTGTCAAAGAGGACAAGAGAGAGATAGGAATTTTGATCTTTGATGTATCGAGGGTTGAGACAGACGTGACTTTGACTTTGGGTGCGTTTGTTAGGCAAGAAATCTCGAGAGAATCGCGAGTGCTAGGCGTTGCCTATGTTCCTCGTTCATAAGAACGCACTCGTCGTGAAGGCGGGAGGCCAAGGGAGCTCCGGAGCTCCCTCGCTGCAGACGCCCGGATGAGCCAAGATGGCGGAGACCGGGCCAATTGGGATGACCGTGATGGATGACAGTGCCTGTAATGTGCTTCTCGGGGTTCGAGAACGGAAAAGTGCACGTACACGGAAGTATTTGCTGTTCGAGTGTTCATTTATATATTTGGAGAGGTAGGTGAATATGTTATTTCTGGACATACACTGCCGACATTTTTTTTCCGCTTGCAAACACGCAACACCGTATACGTACGCTCTATGAATTATGTACCTTGAATTGGTCGAAATGTATCGAGGCATAACATTTTCGACAAATTGTCTACAGTTGAACCCGGGTTGCTTTTATTTTCGTTGAAAATGTTCCCGTGCCATTCGATATGACACCATAGTGTGTTCTATCAAGTGAAAAACTGATGTGATATCTGTATCGTCAGTTATTTCGTCTATCGGCAACTTCTTCACTGACTCTGGCACCAGGACGCAGCCATGTTCTTCCGCCTCGCCAGTTGATGTCTTGCCGGGTTTTTTAGTTGTAGGAGCGTCTCGCTCTCCCTCGACTACCCATCGAGGGAGAATCTCGAGATTGGGGGCCTAACAATGGCGCCCTTTGTATTGCATTTGGACAGAGCGCCCTTCATGGCGCCCTTTGTATTGCATTAGGACAGAGCGCCCTTCATGGCGCCCTTTGTATTGCATTAGGACAGACCGCCCTTCATGGCGCCCTTTGTATTGCATTAGGACAGACCGCCCTTCATGGCGCCTTTGTATTGCATTAGGACAGAGCGCCCTTCATGGCGCCCTTTGTATTGCATTAGGACAGAGCGCCCTTCATGGCGCCCTTTGTATTGCATTAGGACAGAGCGCCCTTCATGGCGCCCTTTGTATTGCATTAGGACAGACCGCCCTTCATGGCGCCCTTTGTATTGCATTAGGACAGACCGCCCTTCATGGCGCCCTTTGTATTGCATTAGGACAGACCGCCCTTCATGGCGCCCTTTGTATTGCATTAGGACAGACCGCCCTTCATGGCGCCCTTTGTATTGCATTAGGACAGACCGCCCTTCATGGCGCCCTTTGTATTGCATTTGGACAGACCGCCCTTCATGGCGCCCTTTGTATTGCATTTGGACAGACCGCCCTTCATGGCGCCCTTTGTATTGCATTAGGACAGACCGCCCTTCATGGCGCCCTTTGTATTGCATTAGGACAGACCGCCCTTCATGGCGCCCTTTGTATTGCATTAGGACAGACCGCCCTTCATGGCGCCCTTTGTATTGCATTAGGACAGACCGCCCTTCATGGCGCCCTTTGTATTGCATTAGGACAGACCGCCCTTCATGGCGCCCTTTGTATTGCATTAGGACAGACCGCCCTTCATGGCGCCCTTTGTATTGCATTAGGACAGACCGCCCTTCATGGCGCCCTTTGTATTGCATTAGGACAGACCGCCCTTCACCATTCAGCGTAAGAGCTCACAAGGTGGTTAATCTTAAGGCTAATTAGCTTGCAGCCTTTGGTGCTTCTTCTAAATGCAGGACGATGAAGTATCTGGCGGCGATTTGTGTATTTTCAACTGAGTTGCTTTCTTTCTGAGATCAGTTCTCTGCCTGTTCCAGCATTTCAGGGAGTCTGGTTTCGTGTTTTAGCTTGGTAGACTACGTAATGTTCAAAAGAACAAATCCCCTCGTCAGATTTGAATGGGAAACAGAACAGAAGAAGCGCTTTCTCTGTTTAGTCTAAGCGGTGCTGTCTTAACCGGTCAGGTTCGAAAGGTCAGACGTTAAAACAGGTCTCACCACTGAAAAGAGCAAGTCCGACTCTGGCTGACGAGCAGAAATATTTCGCTTGATATCCTGGCAGAATGGAACCGGTGCAAAACCATAAAATCATCATGATTTCTGGGGACGCAACAGTTGGCTGAAATATCTGCTCGCACAGGGGGATGGGTGTATATCATGACCCATAAACTGTTTCTGTAGAATCGTGTGCAAACGGCCCTTCCCTTCGGGATCTCAAATCACGTAGAGTTGGAGGTTTGTCGCGTTCTGAATTTTAAAAAGCATTTCTATAGTCAAGATTAGGATTTGACATCTCGAACTGATTTTTACACAAAATTTCATCTCGTGCTGCGCATTTTGCTAATACCTGGTCTCTAGTATGATATAGGAAGTATATATATATGAAGTATCAGTAAACAAATCATGTGGATCTATTGCACACACACACACACACACACACACACACACACACACACACACACACACACATAATGATAACAGCTTTAACTCTGATATATTGAGTTTGTACCCTTTGCCAGTGGGGCTCTGTGGCCTAGTGGTCGGAGAGTTTTTCCCGCAGTGGCTAGCGGCTGACGAGTGCGGTGTTCGAAGCTGCACAGATCCTAGAGTTACATCCTTGGGCAAGGTGCTTTGCCCACATTGCCTCTCCTACCCAGGAGTCAAACCGATCACTGGGCGCTGTACAGCAGCAACCAGGGGTGAAATTCCCTAAAAACAATTTCCTTAAAAGAAATGACGCAATAAAAAGTATCATTATCATTTTATCATCATCATTATTATTATTATCATTATTGTTGTTGTTATTGTTGTTGTTGCTGTTGTTGTTACTAATATCATTTGTAACCTATTGTCGATTTCTGAAATGGTGCATATACCTCTTGACTCCATATGGATCTGAAATAGTGACCTTTACATCTACTGACAGCTGTGGAGGAGTGGATGACAGCGATACCTGTACCTTTACTTCTACATCTACTGACAGCGATGTAGGAGTAGATGAGATAATGCCTGCACCTTTACATCTATATCTACACACAGCGGTGGGGGAGTGGATGAAAGCAATGCCTGTACCTTTACTTCTACATCTACTGACAGCGGTGGGGGAGTGGATGAAAGCAATGCCTGTACCTTTACTTCTATATTTATACACAGCGGTGTAGGAGTGGATGAAAGCAATACCTGTACCTTTACTTCTACATCTACTGACAGCGGTGGAGGAGTGGATGAAAGCAATGCATGTACCTTTACTTCTACATCTACTGACAGCGGTGGGGGAGTGGATGAAAGCAATGCATGTACCTTTACTTCTACATCTACTGACAGCGGTGGGGGAGTGGATGAAAGCAATGCCTGTACCTTTACTTCTATATTTATACACAGCGGTGTAGGAGTGGATGAAAGCAATACCTGTACCTTTACTTCTACATCTACTGACAGCGGTGGAGGAGTGGATGAAAGCAATGCCTGTACCTTTACTTCTACATCTACACACAGCGGTGGAGGAGTAGTTGAAAGCAATGTCTGTACCTTTACTTCTACATCTACTGACAGCGGTGTAGGAGTGGATGAAAGCAATACCTGTATCTTTACTTCTACATCTACTGACAGCGGTGGAGGAGTGGATGAAAGCAATGCCTGTACCTTTACTTCTACATCTACACACAGCGGTGTAGGAGTGGATGAAAGCAATACCTGTACCTTTACTTCTACATCTACACACAGCGGTGGAGGAGTGGATGAAAGCAATACCTGTACCTTTACTTCTACATCTACACACAGCGGTGTAGGAGTGGATGAAAGCAATGCCTGTACATTTACTTCTACATCTACACACAGCAGTGGAGGAGTAGATGAAAGCGATACATGTACCTTTACGTCTACATCTACTGACAGCGATGTAGGAGTAGATGAGATAATGCCTGCACCTTTACATCTATATCTACACACAGCGGTGGGGGAGTGGATGAAAGCAATGCCTGTACATTTACTTCTACATCTACTGACAGCGGTGGAGGAGTGGATGAAAGCAATGCATGTACCTTTACTTCTACATCTACTGACAGCGGTGGAGGTGTGGATGAAAGCAATGCCTGTACCTTTACTTCTACATCTACTGACAGCGGTGGAGGAGTGGATGAAAGCAATGCATGTACCTTTACTTCTACATCTACTGACAGCGGTGGGGGAGTGGATGAAAGCAATGCATGTACCTTTACTTCTACATCTACTGACAGCGGTGGGGGAGTGGATGAAAGCAATGCCTGTACCTTTACTTCTATATTTATACACAGCGGTGTAGGAGTGGATGAAAGCAATACCTGTACCTTTACTTCTACATCTACTGACAGCGGTGTAGGAGTGGATGAAAGCAATGCCTGTACCTTTACTTCTACATCTACTGACAGCGGTGGAGGAGTGGATGAAAGCAATGCCTGTACCTTTACTTCTACATCTACTGACAGCGGTGGAGGAGTGGATGAAAGCAATGCCTGTACCTTTACTTCTACATCTACACACAGCGGTGGAGGAGTAGTTGAAAGCAATGCCTGTACCTTTACTTCTACATCTACTGACAGCGGTGTAGGAGTGGATGAAAGCAATACCTGTATCTTTACTTCTACATCTACTGACAGCGGTGGAGGAGTGGATGAAAGCAATGCCTGTACCTTTACTTCTACATCTACACACAGCGGTGGAGGAGTGGATGAAAGCAATGCCTGTACCTTTACTTCTACATCTACACACAGCGGTGGAGGAGTGGATGAAAGCAATGCCTGTACCTTTACTTCTACATCTACACACAGCGGTGTAGGAGTGGATGAAAGCAATACCTGTACATTTACTTCTACATCTACACACAGCGGTGGAGGAGTAGTTGAAAGCAATGTCTGTACCTTTACTTATACATCTACACACAGCGGTGGAGGAGTGGATGAAAGCAATACCTGTACCTTTACTTCTACATCTACTGACAGCGGTGTAGGAGTGGATGAAAGCAATGCCTGCACCTTTACTTCTACATCTACTGACAACGGTGGAGGAGTGGATGAAAGCAATGCCTGAACCTTTATTTCTACATCTACACACAGCGGTGGAGGAGTGGGTGAAGCTTGCCCAGGACGAGGTCGAGGAGGCGCTGAAACTGCGGCCTGTGGAGAAGCGCGCCAAGAACGTGATCCTGTTCCTGGGGGACGGCATGGGGCTGACCACTGTGACGCCAGCACGCATCTACAAGGGTCAGCTCAACGGCGAGTGGGAGCGGGCCAAGCTCAACTTTGAGACCCTCCCCTACGTGGCGCTCTC
>JAWQFJ010009704.1:7500-12500 GCA_034096865.1 Theodoxus fluviatilis | reverse complement strand
GGGGTACGCGCACTCTGCGGACCGCAACTGGGAGGGGGACGTGGACATGGCCGGTGTGACGGGGGGCTGCAAGGACGTGGCGAGACAGCTGGTGGAGGAAAACTCACACCTCAGGGTGAGACCCCGGGGGTGGGGGTAGGTGTGGAGGGTACGTGGTGGAGGGGTATGTGGTGGAGGGATGGTGGTGGTGGAGGGGTGGTGGTGGTGGAGGGGTAGGTGTTGGAGGGGGTGGTGGTGGAGGAGGTGGTGGTGGAGGGGTAGGTGGTGGAGGGGTAGGTGGTGGAAGGGTAGGTGGTGGAGGGGGTGGTGGTGGAGGGGTATGTGGTGGAGGGGGGGGGTGGTGGAGGGGGTGGTGGTAGGGGGGTGGTGGTGGTGGAGGGGTAGGTGGTTGAGGGGGTGGTGGTGGAGGGGGTGGTGGTGGAGGGGTAGGTGGTGAAGGGGTAGGTGGTGGAAGGGTAGGTGGTGGAGGGGGTGGTGGTGGAGGGGGTGGTGGAGGGGGTGGTGGTGGAGGGGGTGGTAGTGGAGGGGTGGTGGTGGAGGGGTGTTGGTGGTGGAGGGGTAGGTGTTGGAGGGGTGGTAGTGGTGGAGGGGTAGGTGGTGTAGGGGTAGGTGGTGGAAGGGTAGGTGGTGGAGGCGGTGGTGGTGGAGGGGTAGGTGTTTGAGGGGTAGTTGGTGAAGGGGGTGGTGGTGGATGGGGTGGTTGTGGAGAGGTAGGTGGTGGAGGGGGTGGTGGTGGACGGGTTTGCGGTGGGATGGAAGGATTAAGATGTATAGTAGAAGTGGAAAGTTGGAAGGGGTGAGGTGGGGAACTGCACAGCTTCTGGAAGAAATATCTTATCATGGGGTGAGGGGGCTTGAGAATAAGAGGAATGAGTGGGTGGGGACAAGGAGGGGAAGATGGCCGGGGGTGGGGGTTGGGGGTGGATCGTCATGGTCATGGAAAACTTCCTCCTTAGGGTGGGGTGGGATGGGGTGGGGTGGGGTGAGGTGAGGTGGGGTGGGGTGGGGTGGGGTGGGGTGGGGTGGGGTGGGGTGGGGTGGGGTGGGGTGGGGTGGGGTGGGGTGGGGTGGGGTGGAGTGGGGTGGGTAGGGGTGGGGTGGGGTGGGGTGGGGTGAGGTGTGGTGGGGTGGGGTGGGTGTGATGGGGAAGAAAACAAGGAGAGACAGAGATCGAGAGGAATAAGGGTGAGGAATATATGATTTTATCTTTTGAACATTTCCTGGGGACGACGGGGGGGAGAAAACATATCCATTTGCAGTCAAGTTTTCATGACAACCCCACCAAAAACATAGTGACAAATACCAAGACTTGACCATCAGATGACCCACAAAGAGGGTTTACTAACATTTCTCATACGAGGCTGAAGATTCGCTGTTCGATGCATTGACAGGAGTCAGTGACGATTAATCGCCGAGTGCATTCATTCCTAAAGGCCTTCGCACACGAGGCAATTCCACACGCCACACATGGACTGACAAAAATATCTCCCAATGGCAGAGCGCTACTGTCGCCATTGCTCCACTATTGCCAGCCGTGATTGGCTGCCACAATGACGCTTGCGAGATTGATAGGGTAAAGTCGCCTCGTGTACGACGGCCTTAAGATATCTCTCAGCGTGCACAGGTTACCAGAAGTATTGTGATAGCATGTTTTTAGGCAACTCTGGTTGCTAAGAACGTTTGTTTACTCGTTACTAGGTGATCATGGGAGGAGGACGTCGCTACTTCCTGCCCAACACGACCCTTGACCCTGGGACAGGACAGATCAGCAGCTCGCAGCGTCGGGACGGCCTTAACCTCATCCAGGTCAGTGACGTCATCCTCCTCCGCGATTCTCACTGTTCTCAGTGACGTCATCCTCCTCCGCGATTCTCACTGTTCTCAGTGACGTCATCCTTCTCCGCGATTCTCACTGTTCTCAGTGACGTCATCCTCCTCCGCGATTCTCACTGTTCTCAGTGACGTCATCCTTCTCCGCGATTCTCACTGTTCTCAGTGACGTCATCCTCCTCCGCGATTCTCACTGTTCTCAGTGACGTCATCCTCCTCCGCGATTCTCACTGTTCTCAGTGACGTCATCCTCCTCCGCGATTCTCACTGTTCTCAGTGACGTCCTCCTCCTCCGCGATTCTCACTGTTCTCAGTGACGTCATCCTCCTCCGTGATTCTCACTGTTCTCAGTGACGTCATCCTCCTCCGCGATTCTCACTGTTCTCAGTGACGTCATCCTCCTTCGCAATTCTCACTGTTCTCAGTGACGTCATCCTCCTCCGCGATTCTCACTGTTCTCAGTGACGTCATCCTCCTTTGCAATTCTCACTGTTCTCAGTGACGTCATCCTCCTCCGCGATTCTCACTGTTCTCAGTGACGTCATCCTCCTCCGCGATTCTCACTGTTCTCAGTGACGTCATCCTCCTCCGCGATTCTCACTGTTCTGAGTGTGAAATCTGGGAGCTGGCCTCCAGATAGCTTAGAGTGTCGTCATATTTTGTAGCTGTACTTATGTCTAGAAGTATTTTTCTCTTTTCTACACATCAAAACGCCACCATCAACACAGAGGTCACACTCAATGGACCTTGCAAGCCTAGGCTGTAACTGCAGCTAGGATTTGCTTTGGCTGTGAGCAAATGTGTATCTGAGTCCCACAGTTTGGATGTGCAAATAACCCAAATGTTGATAGCCAATTTTTTTTCCTAAAGTAAAAACAAACAAATTAGAATGAATGATTTTGATATGAAATGAATGAGGGGTAGCACCTTTCCTCGTACTGGTCCCCACGGGTTCATACACCATGTAAATATTATCTTCCTTTTGTATTATTTCTTTTTTCTCTTCTTCGTACATATGAGTACTATTATTATCTTGTCTCCTGCTTTTGGTTTATTTTTGGTTTAAATTAATTTCGTTTTTCGTGTCTCGGAAGGCTTTTAGCCGTGGGCCAACACCTTTTGTGCATGTGTGTACATGTATTATAATTTTGATTTATTTATTTCGATATTGTTTTCATTAAATTATTTAATTCACAGGGTTTTCCCTTGTCCTTTCTTTTGAGGTGTGTACATATATATGCCATATAACCCTGAGCAGCATTCACACTTACGTGTGGAAGATGAAATGAATAGAAATAAGGCATAGGCTTTGTCTCTCAACCTTTTATAGCACAAAATAAAGATAATTATCAAATTAAAAACATAATGAAAGTTACAAGCGAAAAGTTTACAAATCAACTCAACTTGTCGAAGGCTAGTGAAAAAAGGTTCGGTTGGTGAGATCGGGGAAGATCAGAAAACAGTTGGGCCATGGGTAGAGGTGTGTTTTTATATAGCGACTCATCACCATGCCTGGGTCTCAAACCACTTTACACTTTACCCCCTGATCACTGGGCAGCTTGATCAATCCTTCACGGGCACCTGAGGACAAACACAGAGACAGACACATAGGACGCACGCAGTCAGATACCAGCACCGACTCCACTTCCTGGGGAGGATTCCAACCCCACACTGGGCCATGGCTGCATACGCGGGCTCAGTCGGAGTACAGTGTACCATTGCTTGCTTCCCACACTGGGCCATGGCTGCATACGAGGGCTCAGTCGGAGTACAGTGTGCCATTGCTTGCTTCCCACACTGGGCCATGGCTGCATACGAGGGCTCAGTCGGAGTACAGGGGTCATGGCTGCATACGCGGGCTCAGTCGGAGTACAGGGGTCATGGCTGCATACGAGGGCTCAGTCGGAGTACAGGGGTCATGGCTGCATACGAGGGCTCAGTCGGAGTACAGGGGTCATGGCTGCATACGAGGGCTCAGTCGGAGTACAGGGGCCATGGCTGCATACGAGGGCTCAGTCGGAGTACAGGGGCCATGGCTGCATACGAGGGCTCAGTCGGAGTACAGTGTACCATTGCTTGCTTCCCACACTGGGCCATGGCTGCATACGAGGGCTCAGTCGGAGTACAGTATACCATTGCTTGCTTCCCACACTGGGCCATGGCTGCATACGAGGGCTCAGTCGGAGTACAGTGTGCCATTGCTTGCTTCCCACACTGGGCCATGGCTGCATACGAGGGCTCAGTCGGAGTACAGTGTGCCATTGCTTGCTTCCCACACTGGGCCATGGCTGCATACGAGGGCTCAGTCGGAGTACAGTGTGCCATTGCTTGCTTCCCACACTGGGCCATGGCTGCATACGAGGGCTCAGTCGGAGTACAGTATACCATTGCTTGCTGCACAGGTACTCGGTTTTACTCCTGGGTGGGGAGAAGTAGCGCGAGTTAAACACTTTGCTCAAAGATAATAATAATAATAATAATAATAATAATAATAATAATAATAATAATAATAACAACAACAACACTAATAATAATAATAATAATAATAATAATAATAATAATAATAATAATAATAATAATAATAATAATAATAATAAATAACATTTATAACGCGCATTTCTTGCAAGAACTCAATTCGCGGGCATAGCCAGATTTGCACGCAGTTACTCGTCAGCCATACTGCATAGCACAACACTCGTACGACTATCATACCAGGACTTGATAAAAACTAGGAGGCTACAGAAAAGCAAGACGAAACATGTGTGTTTTTAACTGAGATTTAAAGATGGACATAGTTGGTGCATCACGTAGGCCAGCCGGCAGGGAATTCCAGACACTAGGGGCAATAAAACTTAAACTACGCTCTCCGAAAGACTTGGTACTACGCTTTGGAATGTTCAGAAGCTTTTCACTTGATGAGCGGAGAGAACGGGAAGGGTGATAGGTACAAAGGGAGGCCGAAAGATATGCCGGAAGGGTTGAATCAAAATGACCGTACGCCAAAACAGCAATTTTGTACTGGCAGCGGAAATTAACGGGAAGCCAGTGTAGATGTTTCAGGAGGAGTGTCACATGATCGCGCTTGCCCTTCATAAGAACCAGACCTGCAGCATTGTTTTGAACTCGTTGCAGATGGTGTAGTTGTTCTGCCGGAAGACCCGCCAGGACTG
>JAWQFJ010009699.1:10000-24008 GCA_034096865.1 Theodoxus fluviatilis | reverse complement strand
GGGGCATTAGTGGCCACTAATCAAATTAATCAAGGAAAGAACTTTATCCTCAAAATTTCTTGAAATATTTATGATAGCCATTGAATCTATCTAAATAAAGATGTATTGTCCAGTCAAAATTCATCTATCATGTACATACTGATCAATTATTGTAATTGAGTAATCGACTGGGGCATTAGTGACCACTTGAAGAAGCATTGATTTAGCCAATACCACTCAGATTCTTATTTAATCAGCTGAATTAATATGATCTTCTTACATGTGAGGTCTGATGAGTGCACTTGTGCAGCTAGCTGGCTCTAGTCTAAGCAGCACCTTTTTTTTTAGACTGAGAGGGGACAAAAGGTCTATGAGTGATATAAAGGCACTAAGTCCATCTAAATGCTTTGACACCCAATGAAAACAACACCAACTGCATGTCTGATTGATTATTTCCTTTCTCCACAGGTTATCTGCTATGCTGACCTGATATTTCAAAATGTCATTGCCAAGTGTCCAGGAAGTGTCCATGATGCTCAAGTGCTGCAGGAGTCTCCTAATTTGCAAGCCTTTGAGAGCCCCGACAAACCCATCAAAGGATTTTGCCTTGGAGACTATGGCCACATTGAAATTGGCTTTTAACCCCCATTCTCAATCCATGAAATGGACCAGAGAGGAATTACTACAGCCACAGTTCTACAAGGCATACAGTGGAGCAATGCACTGGCACTGCGAAGAGTCACTGCAATTGCCCTGAATAGTTTTCATCTCCAGCCAGATTAAGTATGCAAAATCATCACAGTATGCCTGATGCTCCACATCAGAACCTATTTACTACAGCTAGAGTTACTTCCTGATGCCCAGGATGCTACTAAAGAGTCACAGCCTCAGGACGAAGAGACTACAGATAATCAAGTCATGGACATGTCAAAAAGGACTGGGGTGACTGCAGGAAGAAACATCCATCAAGGTCTTGTGGATAATTACTTTTCATGGTATGTCAGTTTGGTCATGCTTATTTCATAGCAATAATGACAAAGCTCTTCAGCCAAATTCTTTGAGGCATTAATATAATGTATGTTTTGAAATCTGCATATCTTTCACAGCCACATGGGGTGTAAGCCATCACAACTCAGTGTCAGTTCCAAGCTTAGATAAATGGGGAGTGTTGGTGTGTGGAAGGGCATCTGCAGAAAAGCGTTTAGCTAAAATTCAAATGATGAATCAAAGCAAACAAACAAAAACCTTGTACCCATCTAATGTGTGCAACCAGTAGATGAAAATTTGAAGTGATGATGATGTTATCTCAAAGATGACCACATTATTTTCCTAGTTCTGAGATCATTATTTAGATTCATGTCATGGTGCCTTTTCTTAACTTTTTTAAATTTCTCTATTGATTGTATATATGCAAGGTGCTCGGCAATTAATTAGTGGTAGTTTGTCTGTTGCAAGGAACAAGGGCAGAATGTGCAGTTCATCTCCAAGTATGTGTTGTGATCTCACTTGTCAGGGGTGGATATATGAACCACATTGACATGGATAGCAGCTAAACTGGAAGACTGCTCTGCAGGTATCTTAAGCAGCAGACCTTTTCTCCCTGGCACCAATGAGTTGGCTTTGCCAGAACTCCTTGGAGGTTGCTGTCACTTTTCTAGTAGAAGCAGAAGTCTAAGTACAAGTAACACTATGAAGATGGCAGAAGCATTTTATCCATGCATTGCCAAGGTTTAAAAACTGACAGAATTAAGTGACACAATCTGGCTTTGAAGCATACATAATTTTATTTTGTTCATCCCGCCCCCACTTCACCATGGGGGTAGGAAGCTAACAGGTCATTGTCTGCAGTCAGTTTCTGATGCATTCTGGTATAACTAAAAGTGTGTGCACTCTTCTTTTTATTTTCAGAATCCTACTATGAGCTTATGAAATCTGCCCTCGGCTGGTGTGCACAGAAACTGTGGGTGTCCTGAGGAGGAGGTTGATACAAGAATGAGAAGGTGTCCTGGGAGTCCATCTCTGCTGAACTGTGTCTTTATCAGCTGTATCCACCGAACTACTTGGTTTCAAAGGAAGCCTCACATCCTCAGCTGGTTGAAATTCTGGAAAGAAGAAATTAACAATAGCAGTTACAGTGCACTGCTGTATGCAGTTTTATGTTACTTTACTTAACAGACAGGAAAAGGACATGCAAGGCTAGGCGTGGGGATGTGGGTGATTGCTACAATGACAAGCTCCATTTGATTTATCCCTGCTCAAAATGTACTTACAAGTAATTTATATGGTTTTGAGTGCCTGTAGCATGGGGTTTGACACTTTAAAGGTAAACAAGGAAACCAAGAAGAAACAATGACTTCCTTTGGCTTCATACCATTAGAGTGCATAATTATGTGAGGGCTTAGGGCAGTCACAGGACTTCATGATAATCTAAACCATTAAGTCATCATAACCATCACCACTGTTAGTTCCACTATGGCCCATCTCCACCTCTCTCCCATCAAACCCCACCTCACCCAGAACTTCCCTGACACATCACCTCTGAGTCTGTTTCACTATTTCTTGGGTTGTCACTCCTCTAACCTCCGTGTTCATCACTCCCCAAATCAAACTCTCCTCCTCCTTCCTCCACAAATTTTCAAACCATCTCAACCTGTTTCCTCAGTCTACTTCCCAATGCCTCCAATCCACACCTTGAAGTTCCACCTTCCCATTTCACTCCTGCCGCCATGTACTTCAACACTATGATCACATCTCTCTAATGAACATTCCAATCTCCCAGTGGTTATTTCTGGCCTGAATAACAGTACTGAGTAAACACTTGAGAAAATGTATCCTATTCATCAATCAGAGACACATCCTTCCTTACAAGCAACCCCACCAATTCTTTTGATTTAGCCATGCTTTACATGATTCTCTCCCCTTTGAAATCCAACTTTTTTCCTGCATTAAAAAAATATATACAAAAACAACAACCCCAAAAAACCTGCTGCACCTCCCCCACCACTTCCCCATTTACCCTTACACTATACTCCTCCAACTCTTCCCAATATTTCCTCACCACAAAAACCTGGACATTTGAAACCACCCTTGCCACTCACATTTCTCAACCCAGAGTAATGCTTGTGATGCCACATCTCACACCCTAAGCATATTAACCCTTACCGTGGCAGTCGCGTATAAAGTTGCGCTCCGCCTAGCTGCGCCACTGTGGCAGTCGCGTATAAAGACGCGCTCGATACCCCCTGTGTTGTCTTAGCTCTACAGCTACATGATAGGCACGTTTAGCTTGCAGAGAATGGTCGCTACCTAGAGATAAGAGATAGGGCCTTGGTTTGACTATCATATAGCACTTGATTTTTTGCGAGAACGAGTTTGCAAGCTAAATTTAGGCGTTGTTGTTGTGCGTCGAGCGAACGTACTTCGCAATGGCTGCTCTGCGCTCGCTACCTAGAAATGTCTTCGAAGATGTGCAGTTTCTAGACTTCAGTGAAGATTCCGATTATGACAGTGATGACAATGTAGACTTAGCAATTCGAAGAGGCATCCCTGATGAAAACAATCTGTCTCCCATCGCCCAGGCACACACTGAATGACTGATCGCGAGATCGGAGACAATCACAATGAATGTTACGAATGTAAACAACGACTGGTCGAGGGAGAGGAGCGAAGTGCTGCAATGCCCCTTCACGGGTGAGTCGAAGCTGTGTGTGAATTTGCCTTCAAATCCAGAGCCCATTAATTTCTTCAAACTGTTCATCGATGACTCTATCGTAGAAGTGATGGTTGACCAGACCAATCTGTATGCTGAGAAGAAGATCCGCACGATAAATCCATCGCTGCACTCTCGACTTCGCAGCTGAGCTGGAAACCTGTCACGTCACCAATGATGAAATGTGCGTGTTCCTTGCAGTCATTTTGATCACTGAACTCGTCAAGTCAAGCTTGTCCAAATATTACTCTACAAGCCCCTCTGTGTGACTCCTTGCTTTGAAGCATACCACAAGAGGACTGATTGTGAGAGATTCTTACAGCAGTCTGAAGTAACTGGTGGTCCCTCCCCCACCCCTTCTACCTCCACTGGTGGTGTCTCCCCCACCCCTTCCACCTCCACTGGTGGTGCCAATGAGACAATCAGATTTTTTAGAATGAAAATGGTTCAGTCTTTCTTGATACTTACCCCTAGCATTCAAATATTCCTTCTGTAGTTGACTGGACTCTTTTTGATTCTCTTTGGAATACCATATATTTTTGCATGTAAGGTGACAAATTAGTGTATACATGATTTTATACTTGGCATTTAGAATGTTGTGCCCTCTCTTTCCTTGGAGCATTAGTAACATTTTAGCAACATATTTTGTCAGCATGTATTGCATAGCTGAACAGAAATAATATAAATAATAAATGTATCAGGTGTCCGGAAATAACCCTTGTGGATTTTTTGTACAACACATGGTTTCCTAATGATGTATCATGATTTTGAGAACACAAAGTGCATGAGAAATAATTTGTTTTTCCTAATGTCATATCATGAGACCATCTTCAGACAATTTCTTTATAATTTTAGCACTGAAAATTCTTGTGTACAATTGAGCTTGGCCAATTAATGATGCCTCAAATTTCCTAATTTTGTCAGTTTGAAAAATTATGAATAAATATAGATTGAAAATAGAAAGACAGTGCTTGTTTTATGTTGTTGTTGGTTCATTTCTGAACATTTCACCAACACATTGTGTCTGTGTAAGTTGTACTGTTAAGAAGCTATGATGAAAAGAAGTAAGGTGGTGCGTTTTTTTCTTCCGAAGTCCTTGTTAATTTGCCACAGAAGGACAGTGATGGCTTTTTTATGACGCCACAGTAAGGGTTAATCATGTGAATGACAAAGGGAGAAACTATGGCACTGAGTAGCCATTGCTGCGAGATCCTCAGCGGCAAGTCAGGGCTTCTGGCCAAACTACAGGAGCGGACCCCACGACAGCCCTGCACCTCCTGTTACTGCTGGAGGCTGGGGGCAGGCAGCGAGAGTGCAGCCAGAGCTGTCCTGATGCAGGCTTACCGTCAGGGAGATGTCCGAGACCTGGACATCGTCAGATGACCACTTGCCGAAGAGCTTCACTTCGGGCATCTCCGCCACCACGGCCGCAGGGGCAGCGCTCTCTTCCCAGTTTTCTTTATCGGCCATCTTGATTTGTTGCTGCAAAAGTATTGTGTATGACCGTCAGCGCAAATACGTTGACTTATCAATGCTTCGTGTGCATTTCAGTAGCCTCAAAATGCCCTCTCTTACCAAGTACAACTGAAAACGGCTTTCATGTGAATACGAAAACTACTACATGTATCAGTGTCATTCCATTAACTAAGTAACTGCACAGTGCATCACGAACATTCATTTATATCGTTGTTCGAACTTCGACATGCATACATGTTTAAATACTAAATGAAAATACATAGATTAAATATTTCACGATATTTCACACATTTTATATATGAATTAATCTCATGTTTTGCCCTAGTACAGTGGGAACAAGCTTTCTTGGAATATTGCGATACGGCATGCCATGACTGCAGGAGCCACATTGTGATTGTCACATGGCGAAGCACGAGTGAATTTAATTATATTCTACACTAGTGAGTCTGTATTCGCAGACCCGAGGGCACAATACTATGAATAAAATGCTTAAAATGTTATATATCGCTTAATTATGTATCTAGCTAACAGATATAAACTCTAATAAGCTTTTCTTTGCCCATTGAGAAACACGCGACTTACCCTGCAATGGCGGACGCGAGAAAGACCGAGGTTGGCGGATGTCTGAAGAGCGACGCGTTTCCGGTGTGTTCGGTAGTCTCCGTGATTTTCAAGGGAAATAACTCTTTATATCCTCTCGGGAGAAAGTCGATCGGTGATGTGCCAATGTCAGAACGTGTAGAAATATTAGTCTTTAATGGAAATTCTGCTTGCTTTTTTTTCCTGAACACTTAGCAATGCTCTCCTCAGACTAAACTTATTTTAAAAGTCGTTTTGATGAGCGATTTTGGGGTCCGATAGTCGTCCCACTCACGCCTAGGAGTTCGTTACCTGCACCTCTGAGATACTTTTTTCCCATTTTAAAAAACCCACATGGATTTAAGACTTTCAATAATCAAATACCTCTTTGAGATGTTGCAGTGAATTTTATATTTGCATTGCACGTAAAAGGTGAAAAATTTGCTTGGGCTCGCACGCACGCGCGCACACACACACATCACACGCATACACACACATTACATTTACACACATATACACATTACACACAGTGCACACATACACATACACTCACACATTACACACATTACACACACACACACATTACACACAACACACACATTACACACAACACACTTTACACACAAAACACACATGACACACATTAACACACATTACACACATGCACACACATTATATACTCACACATTACACACATACATACATTACACTCATACGCGCATGACGCACAACACACACATTACACACATGCACACACACATAACACACATACACACAGACACACATTGCACACACACATATTACACAAGCACATACACACACATTACACACACACGCATTACACGCGCGTGCGCGCATACACACACACACACACACACATTACACACACACATACGTACACACGGCATGATGATCGGTAGATTTCAACGAAGACTTCTGCTGCTACTGCTACAGCTACTGCTACTGCTACTGCTGCTGCTGCTGCTACTGCTACTGCTACTGCTGCTGCTACTGCTACTGCTACTGCTACTAGTGCTACTGCTACTGCTACTACTGCTACTGCTACTGCTGCTGTTGCTGTTGCTGCTACTGCTGCTGCTGCTGCTACTACTGCTGCTACTGCTATTGCTACTGCTGCTGCTACTGCTACTGCTACTAGTGCTACTGCTACTGCTACTACTGCTACTGCTACTGCTGCTGTTGTTGCTGCTGCTACTGCTGCTGCTGCTACTGCTGCTACTGCTGCTGCTACTGCTGCTGCTGCTACTGCTGCTACTGCTGCTACTGCTGCTACTGCTACTGCTGCTGCTACTGCTACTGCTACTGCTACTAGTGCTGCTGCTACTGCTACTGCTACTGCTGCTGCTACTGCTACTGCTACTAGTGCTACTGCTACTGCTACTACTGCTACTGCTACTGCTAATGCTGCTGTTGCTGCTGCTGCTTCTGCTGCTGCTGCTGCTACTGCTGCTACTGCTATTGATATTGCTGCTGCTGCTGCTACTGCTACTACTGCTACAGCTACTGCTACTGCTGCTGCTGCTGCTGCTACTGCTGCTGCTTCTACTGCTGCTGCTGCTACTGCTGCTGCTAGGCCTCCTGCTACTGCTGCTGCTGCTACTGCTACTGCTACTGCTGCTGCTGCTGCTACTGCTACTGCTACTACTGCTACTGCTACAGCTACTGCTACTGCTACTGCTACTGCTGCTGCTACTGCTACTACTGCTACTCCTACTGCTACAGCTACTGCTACTGCTACTGCTATTGCTACTGCTGCTGCTGCTACTACTGCTACTACTGCTACTGCTACAGCTAATAATAATAATAATAATAATAATAATAATAATAATAATAATGATGATGATGATGATGATGATGATGATGATGATGATGATGATGATGATGATGATGATGATGATGATGATGATGATGATGATGATGATGATGATGATGATGATGATGATGATGATGATGATGATGATGATGATGATGATGATGATAATAATAATAATAATAATAATAATAATGGGAATTTCTATAGCGCTTATTCTCAGGTGAGCTCTAAGCGCTTTACAATCTCGTTCACATATCACAAGCAGACAATCAGATACAGGCAAATCACGTAGGCAATCAACACTAGCAGCAAAATCACGTACAATCAGAGCAAGCATACAAACACATAACATTAACAAGCAAGCAGGCAGAATAATCAAACACAGTTGAAGCAATCATACAACAAAAGAAAATAAACAAACAAGCAGGCTAAATAATTGAACACAATCAAGCAGACAACCAATCGACAATCTAAACAAGAATGAAATAAGCAAATGAAGAGAACAAACAAGCAAGCAAACACAAACGAGATAAGTGAATCAAAAAACAAAATATTTACAAAATACAATTACGAGAATATGTACGGGGAGCTGAGAAGTTGAGCGGGTGGGGTCAGTGGGAGGGAGGGGGGGGGGGGGGGGGGGGCTATTTGGCAGATGTGTATGCAAGAGAGAACAGGTGTGTCTTTAGATCAGCGCGGAAAGAGTCAGACTCGGAAGAGGGATACAGACGAAGATTAGCAGGGAGAGAGTTCCAGACGAGAGGAGCGGAGGCAAAGAAAGAGCGATCACCGAAAGATGATTTCATTTTACGAGAGACGAGGATGGTGGTGTTTGCTGAAGAGCGAAGGGTTCTGCGTGGCGTGTAAGTGTCTATGAGGGCTGTGAGGTATGCGGGTCCTGTCTGTGTGAATGCGTTGAAAGATAAGCATGCAATTTTGTAAATGATGCGTTCCTCGACACGGAGCCAGTGTAGTTCCTGAAGGTAGGGGGTGATATGCTCAAATTTGCGGACTCTACAGATCAGGCGAGCGGCGTTGTTCTGCAGTTTTTGTAATCTGTCAATGAGATACTCGGGACAGCCATAAAGCAGAGCATTACAATAATCTAGCTTGGATAGAATGAACGCTGAGACAAGGGTCTTGGCCGCTTGCTCAGAGAGATAGTGACGGATTGAACCGATGCGACGGAGCTCAAAGTTCACAGAACGAATGATGGTCTGAACCTGTGCATGCATAGTGAGGTGGGAATCTAACGTAACGCCTAGATTCTTCACTGTGTTAGAAAAGGGGACAGTAGCATTGCCGATGGTGATGGACTCTGGGAGCTGGACAGAGGTAGACATGCGTGGTGAGGAGGCAACCATTACCTCGGTCTTCTCATCATTTAATTTCAGCTTATTGAATGTCATCCATGACTTGACATCAAGGACACATGCTTGCATTGAGTGCATTAGAGCTACTGCTACTGCTACTGCTGCTGCTGCTACTGCTGCTGCTCTGCTAGGCCTCCTGCTACTGCTGCTGCTAGTACTGCTGCTGCTAGGCCTCCTGCTACTGCTGCTGCTAGTACTGCTACAGCTACTGCTACTGCTGCTGCTACTGCTACTGCTATTGCTGCTGCTGCTACAACTGCTGCTAGGCCTCCTGCTACTGCTACTGCTGCTGCCACTGCTGCTACTGCTGCTGCTGCTGCTACTGCTGCTGCTGCTGCTACTGCTGCTGCTAGGCCTCCTGCTACTGCTACTGCTGCTGCTACTGCTGCTGCTGCTACTACTGCTGCTGCTACTGCTGCTGCTACTGCTGCTGCCACTGCTACTACTGCTGCTGCCGCTGCTTCTGCTGCTGCTAGGCCTCCTGCTACTGCTACTGCTGCTGCTACTGCTACTGCTGCTTCTAGGCCTCCTGCTACTGCTACTGCTGCTGCCACTGCTGCTACTGCTACTGCTGCTGCCACTGCTGCTACTGCTACTGCTACTGCTGCTGCCACTGCTACTACTGCTGCTGCTACTACTACTGCTGCTGCTACTGCTACAGCTGCTGCTGCTGCTGCTGCTACTGCTGCTGCTATTATTGCTGCTGCTGCCACTACTGCTGCTGCTACTGCTATACTGCTGCTGCTGCTGTTGCTACTGCTACTGCTGCTGCTACTGCTGCTGCTGCTAGTACTGTTACTGCTATTGCTACTGCTACTGCTGCTGCTGCTGCTACTGCTACTGCTGCTGCTGCTGCTGCTACTGCTACTGCTGCTACTGCTACTGCTACTACTGCTACTGCTGCTGCCACTGCTGCTACTGCTACTGCTACTGCTATTGCTACTGCTACTGCTACTGCTGCTACTGCTGCTACTGCTGCTACTGCTGCTACTGCTGCTACTACTACTGCTACCAAAGACCTATATACACTGTATACAGGATCTTTGCTACTACTACCGCCACCATGGAAGCCTTGACTGGGCAGAGATAGTGTCTCTGGACTGGGTCGTTGGGGCACCATGCACTGATGATCACCCGCCGATATCTCAACTGCTGGTGTCTGCAGCCGCCCTCTGGGAGCTGCTAGAGGACAGGCCCGCCCACTGCTTCATGTCATCCTCACATATTTCTCGCTGCTTGCCTTTCCGTCGCCCCCAGGCACAGTGACTTGCCAGAAGGTCTTTGCGAGGCGAATCTACAGAAGTCCCGACAATGGTGCCGCTGCCCGGGCCTCCAAGCGCACAGCACAGCCTGTCCAACGACGGCTGACCACGGCTGTACGTGTCCTTGCCAACGGCTGATGCGAATGTTGTGTTGCAGGCGTCTTTTGTTGCTTCCAGGTAACTGTCGTCGATCTTCGAAACGTTTGACTCGCTCTCTATAGTTGCTGCAGTCCATGGAACTTCGGTCGGAGGCCTGATGTTCCGGAATGGCTGACTCGATGTCCCTTGTCTCCTAGGAGGTTCGTACGTAGGCATGCAGTCTTTGTAGCACTCCACACACACACACACACACACACACAACGTACGCACACACACACACACACAACGCACACACACATACACACACGCGCGCACGCACGCACGCACGCACAAGCAAACATATACACACACTAGTGCACATAATCACCTGCACACATAGAATGTCCTCCAGCCCTCCCTTTTCCCTTGAGGAGCTCTGCACAGAAGCCCCATTTTGGCAACCTGCCATCTTCCACTCTCACCACACGGCCCGCACTGCAAAGCCGGGCTTTCACGATGAGCACTTCCGTTCCTGGCAAGCTCGATATCGTCCTCGGCGTCAGCAACGGACGCTCGTTCTGTCCAAAGACACAGATAGCGTCTTTGTTCTGTCTAAGAGATTCCCACAACGCCGCGAAGGCGCCTGAGGTGTAAGCTAGCGCTCTAGCTGCCAATGTACGTGTTTCCTGTGTCTCAGAGCCACACAGTAAGGGTTCGAGCACAGCGCAGCTCTGTACACAGTAGTAGTAGTAGTAGTAGTAGTAGTAGTAGTAGTAGTAGTAGTAGTAGTAGTAGTAGTAGTAGTAGTATGAGAGGCTTGGATATAGGCCGTGAAGCCTTTTAAACGCCCCAACGTAATGTGTTGCCTTATATAGGGTCTTAGTGCAATTTCTTATTTCGACAATGTCACTCATCATAGCTTCTAAATAACGACTTAAAAGTAGGATCCTTGTCCAGTTGGTTTTTGAAACTGTTAGTAGTTGGTGCAGTCTTAAGCCGAAACGGAAGGTTATTCCACAGGTGAGCAACACGATTACTGAAACAATACTTTCTTAGGTTAATTAGTATTACTACGTTGAACAAATACTTTTCCGTCTGCATTTCTCGTACTGGTAGGCTATAGCTCGGTGACTTTAAAAAGTCGCTCCATTCCACGTCTACGAGATTATTATACAATTTATACGTCTCTATTAGGTCACCGCGAATCCTCCTTCCCCTCAGTGAGTGCAGATTTAAATACTCTAAACGCTCGCTGTAGGACATCTCCCGGCATTCTCTCAGCAACTTGGTAGCCCGGCGCTGGACTCTCTCCACAGCCTCTGACTGTCTTTTTAAATGCGGGTACCATATAATGTTACCATATTCAACTCTTGGACGAACTATAGCCTTGTATAGCTGGATGAAAATGTCCTTGTTTAAATATATAAAGGTTCTTTTGATAACTTCAATCATCTGATTGGCCTTGTTTATAGAAACTTGAATATGTGGGTCGAATGTCAATTTAGGGTCAAAAGTGACTCCCAAGTCTCTCTCCTCGTTGCATACATTAAGGTTTAAGTCATCTTTTCCCATTTTCATAGTGTAATTAAAACATGGATTATTTTCCCAAGGTGCATTACCTTACACTTTTCTACATTAAAGGTAAAGGTAAAGGTGTGGTTTTTTATAGCGACTTACACCCTTTGTCAGGGTCTCAAACCGCTTACATTTTACCCCCTGATCACTGGGCATCTTCATCAATCCTCACTGGTACCTCACAACAAACATAGTGACAGACATTTAAGACGCACACAGTCAGGTACCAGCACCAACTCCGCTCCCTGGGGAGTATTCCAACCCGATGCTGGCGCTTGGCCGCATACAAGGGTTAATCGCACAACGTTTTTGCCAATATTGCCCTCACAGGTACCCGGTTTTACTCCTGGGTGGGGAGAAACAATGCGAGTTAAGCATCTTGCTCAAGGATGCAACTCTGGAAACCGCGCAGCTTCGAACGCCGTACCCACTGGCCGCAAGCGACTGTAGGTCCAGCGCGCTAACCACTCGGCCACAGAGCCCCACATTAAAATATAGGTTCCATACATCCGACCACCTCTCCACAGCAACTTTTCATTCTGTGCGCAGCCCGCGTCCCCGCCACACTCTGGACATGAGTGTCCCAAGGCAGCACTGGCCTGCATTAGAGCTCCTGACGAAATCCCTCGATGCAGTTGACTTCTCGATGCAAAACTTCCAAGATATTTAAAGTATAAAGTCTCTCTCCTCGTTGCATACATTAAGGTTTAAGTCATCTTTTCCCATTTTCATAGTGTAATTAAAACATGGATTATTTTTCCCAAGGTGCATTACCTTACACTTTTCTACATTAAAATATAGGTTCCATACATCCGACCACCTCTCCACAGCAACTTTTCATTCTGTGCGCAGCCCGCGTCCCCGCCACACTCTGGACATGAGTGTCCCAAGGCAGCACTGGCCTGCATTAGAGCTCCTGACGAAATCCCTCGATGCAGTTGACTTCTCGATGCAAAACTTCCAAGATATATAAAGTATAAAGTCTCTCTCCTCGTTGCATACATTAAGGTTTAAGTCATCTTTTCCCATTTTCATAGTGTAATTAAAACATGGATAATTAATCCCAAGGTGCATTACCTTACACTTTTCTACATTAAAATATAGGTTCCATACATCCGACCACCTCTCCACAGCAACTTTTCATTCTGTGCGCAGCCCGCGTCCCGCCACACTCTGGACATGAGTGTCCAAGGCAGCACTGGCCTGCATTAGAGCTCCTGACGAAATCCCTCGATGCAGTTGACTTCTCGATGCAAAACTTCCAAGATATATAAAGTATAAAGTCTCTCTCCTCGTTGCATACATTAAGGTTTAAGTCATCTTTTCCCATTTTCATAGTGTAATTAAAACATGGATTATTTTTCCCAAGGTGCATTACCTTACACTTTTCTACATTAAAATATAGGTTCCATACATCCGACCACCTCTCCACAGCAACTTTTCATTCTGTGCGCAGCCCGCGTCCCCGCCACACTCTGGACATGAGTGTCCCAAGGCAGCACTGGCCTGCATTAGAGCTCCTGACGAAATCCCTCGATGCAGTTGACTTCTCGATGCAAAACTTCCAAGATATATGAAACTTTCTACTTTGTTTAACATTGATCCACCTAAGGGGATATCGTGCATGAGTGTGTGCGTGCGTGAGTGTGTGTGTATGCGCGCGCGTGTGCGTGCGTGTGTACGTTCGTGTGTGTGTGTGTGTGTGTGTGTACGCATGTGCGTGTGTGCGCGTTTTTGCGGTTTTGCATGCGGGTGAGTGCGAGTTCAGATTCTTCCACAAGTCACAGCAATAACCTCTGCTACGTATTTCCACCCATTATAGTTCTCGGGTAGGCCTACTCGATGACACCGCACAAAATATTTCTAAATTTAAAAGAGTCACAGTCGAGGGCATGGGCTGCGTACGAAGATCTGACGGTAGAATTTTGAACAGGCCTGAGCACGAATTTTTAGCTGTGGATTCCCACATAATTATAAAATTGTAATTTCATTGAGGGGGGGGGGGGGGGGGGGGGGGGGGGGGGGATCCAACTTACATACGTCGTGATCACATACAATTTGTGACAGCTAACAACTCATGCAGCCATACCGACAAAGCTTCATTCCTTTGTACCGACATTAATTTCGATAAATTTCCCATATT
>JAWQFJ010009699.1:0-5000 GCA_034096865.1 Theodoxus fluviatilis | reverse complement strand
ATACACAGGTACGTCCTTCCATACACAGGTACGTCCTTCCATACACAGGTACGCCCTTCCATACCAAGGTTCGTCCTTCCATACAAAGGTTCGTCCCTCCATACAAAGGTTCGTCCTTCCATACAAAAGTACGTCCTTCCATACACAGGTACGTCCTTCCATACAAAAGTTCGTCCTTCCATACAAAGGTTCGTCCTTCCATACACAGGTACGTCCTTCCATACACAGGTACGTCCTTCCATACAAAGGTACGTCCTTCCATACAAAGGTTCGTCCTTCCATACACAGGTACGTCCTTCTATACACAGGTACGTCCTTCCATACACAGGTACGTCCTTCCATACAAAGGTTCGTCCTTCCATACAAAGGTTCGTCCTTCCATATAAAGGTTCGTCCTTCCATACAAAGGTAGGCAGGCCCCTTCCACACACACGCACACGCACACACGAAACGAGGGCCTGTCAAACGATTTAGCCACCAAGCCTTCTCTGACACAGCTTTCTGCACTGGGCCAGACAGCCACAAGTGCCACGTGGCATTACTTCAGGTGATGCCGACACGTATGCTCCAACCACGCAACTGTAATGAGTACCACTATCCAGCTCTCCGCGTGTCTGGCGAGGGGGCGTGGCGCGGCTGCTCTGGCTTCTTGGCACGGGGACGAGGAAGCGGTCCTTGCAGCTTCCTGTAGCCTCCGCTTGGTGGACAGGCTCCCAGTGCCCATGACTAAATTACTGTCTCCTTCCATTGAGTACCTCTGCTACTCTTGGGCCTCTCCAGAAAGGCTAGTTGCCATTGCATTGATAATAATGATAATAATAATGATGATAATAATAATAACAATAATAATGATGATAATAATAATAATGATAAAAATGATAATGATGATGATAATAATAATGATAAAAATGATGATGATAATAATAATGATAGTCTTCATTTTTGTCCTCTTTGAGGACATCCTCTTGGGGAAATGTCACCCCTTATCGCCGCTGTGCAGCGCCCAGTGACAAGTTTTACTCCTCGGTAGGAGAGGCAATGTGGGTGAAGCACTTTGCCCAAGGATGCAACTCTAGGATCTGTGCAGCTTCGAACTCTGCACCCACTAGCTGCAAGCGACTGCAGTTCAAACGCTCTATCTGCTCGGTTTCAAGACTGGTTTCCTTCAGGTGAGAGCAAGCACAGGTTGCACAGTCAAGGCCGTGGTTTGACACGCAAATGACTGCATGCTTGCCTGTAACTACTTGGATCTTTTCTCCCCCACACTACAGATCCCGTGGCTGCGAGGACACCCCTGCACCAGGACATCCCAGTGTTTCATGATGATGACGTCATCAGGAGAAGTGGTGTCTTTCTTGGCGCAAAGGGAAGAATAAATCGTTCAAACCTGCAGTTGTCTGCCCTTGTTCTTGTGTGCGTCTCGAGAAAACGGCTTCTTCGCAACAACATGTGTTTTCATATACGGAAGTTATAACAAGGTCCTCCATAACATGATAAAAACAGCAAAAACTCATTTCCTTGGAAAGTTTTATATTCAGCAGTCTTTATAAAATGACTTTCCTCTCTCACTATCTGGGACACACGCACACACACACACGCACGTACGCACGCACGCACGCACACACACACACACAAGTACCTTGCATGTGCCATTCGGTACATGCACGCACAAGTGGGTACATAACTTCTGCATACAGCATGTGCTGCCAAAACCCACTTCACAGCTGCAATGCCGTGGTCTTCATATTTCGGGGCTGCTCCAGTAGCACAGGCACAGTCTGACCCAGGTAGGACCCAAGTAGGACCCAGGTAGGACCCAGGTAGGACCCAGGTAGGACCCAGGTAGGACCCAGGTAGGACCCAGGTAGGACCCAAGTAGGACCCAGGTAGGACCCAGGTAGGACCCAAGTAGGACCCAGGTAGGACCAGGTAGGACCCGAGTAGGACCCAGGTAGGACCCAGGTAGGACCCAGGTAGGACCCAAGTAGGACCCAGGTAGGACCAAGGTAGGACCCGAGTAGGACCCAGGTAGGACCCAGGTAGGACCCAGGTAGGACCCAGGTAGGACCCAGGTAGGACCCAGGTAGGACCCAGGTAGGACCCAGGTAGGACCCAGGTAGGACCCAGGTAGGACCCGAGTAGGACCCAGGCAGGACCCAGGCAGGACCCAGGTAGGACCCAGGTAGGACCCAGGTAGGACCCAGGTAGGACCCGAGTAGGACCCAGGTAGGACCCAGGTAGGACCCAGGTAGGACCCAGGTAGGACCCAGGTAGGACTTAAGTATGTCCCAGGTAGGACTCAACTTCTACCAGGAGGTGTCGAAAAGCTCCAGTGACGCGCGACACTCAGTCCATTGCAATGCGGGGCAGGAGTCCAAATCACACACACTGTCATGACACAAAGGAATATGCTGGGAATTGTAAATGGCGTTCAGTCGTCCACTCTCAACAGGTCTAGGGCGTGTAGACAAGAAACATGTTTACCCTCTTTTCAACTTGACATCAATACAGGCAGGCAGTTTTAAGTCAAGCAACAGTCGAGCCTTTTTTTCTACTGCCACCACTACGTTTTCCCAACAGGATTCTGTCTGTGTTGCTCTTGAAGGAAAAGGTTGTGATGAAAGTTTTTTACATCCTCTTGCAAACTGTCGACATGAGAAAGAAACATTTATGTCCGCAAAACAGTGGAAAATCAGGGCAGCCACAGCCATCTTGCATAACGAACATTAGACACAGGTCAACCGTTTATTATTTTCCAAGTCTGTAGTGAAAAGAAAGTGTTTCATGCCTTCCTCTTACTTTCCACATCTCAATGAGATCACACCAAAGCAGAAACAAGAAACAAGAGCTGTGTGCTGTAGACAGCACGGCCTTCCTCTTACTTTCCACATCTCAATGAGATCACACCAAAGCAGAAACAGGAAACAAGAGCTGTTTGCTGTAGACAGCACGGCCTTCCTCTTACTTTCCACACCTCAATGAGATCACACCAAAGCAGAAACAAGAAACAAGAGCTGTGTGCTGTAGACAGCACGGCATTCCTCTTACTTTCCACATCTCAATGAGATCACCCCAAAGCAGAAACAAGAAACAAGAGCTGTGTGCTGTAGACAGCACGGCATTCCTCTTACTTTCCACATCTCAATGAGATCACCCCAAAGCAGAAACAAGAAACAAGAGCTGTGTGCTGTAGACAGCACGGCCATCCTCTTACTTTCCACATCTCAATGAGATCACCCCAAAGCAGAAACAAGAAACAAGAGCTGTGTGCTGTAGACAGCACGGCATTCCTCTTACTTTACACATCTCAATGAGATCACCCCAAAGCAGAAACAAGAAACAAGAGCTGTGTGCTGTAGACAGCACGGCATTCCTCTTACTTTCCACATCTCAATGAGATCACCCCAAAGCAGAAACAAGAAACAAGAGCTGTGTGCTGTAGACAGCACGGCATTCCTCTTACTTTCCACATCTCAATGAGATGACCCCAAAGCAGAAACAAGAAACAAGAGCTGTGTGCTGTAGACAGCACGGCATTCCTCTTACTTTCCACATCTCAATGAGATCACACCAAAGCAGAAACAAGAAACAAGAGCTGTGTGCTGTAGACAGCACGGCCTTCCTCTTACTTTCCACATCTCAATGAGATCACCCCAAAGCTGAAACAAGAAACAAGAGCTGTGTGCTGTAGACAGCACGGCATTCCTCTTACTTTCCACATCTCAATGAGATCACCCCAAAGCAGAAACAAGAAACAAGAGCTGTGTGCAGTAGACAGCACGGCCTTCCTCTTACTTTCCACATCTCAATGAGATCACCCCAAAGCAGAAACAAGAAACAAGAGCTGTGTGCTGTAGACAGCACGGCCTTCCTCTTACTTTCCACATCTCAATGAGATCACCCCAAAGCAGAAACAAGAAACAAGAGCTGTGTGCTGTAGACAGCACGGCATTCCTCTTACTTTCCACATCTCAATGAGATCACCCCAAAGCAGAAACAAGAAACAAGAGCTGTGTGCTGTAGACAGCACGGCCTTCCTCTTACTTTCCACATCTCAATGAGATCACCCCAAAGCGGAAACAAGAAACAAGAGCTGTGTGCTGTAGACAGCACGGCATTCCTCTTACTTTCCACATCTCAATGAGATCACCCCAAAGCAGAAACAAGAAACAAGAGCTTTGTGCTGTAGACAGCACGGCATTCCTCTTACTTTCCACATCTCAATGAGATCACCCCAAAGCAGAAACAGGAAACAAGAGCTGTGTGCTGTAGACAGCACGGCATTCCTCTTACTTTCCACATCTCAATGAGATCACACCAAAGCAGAAACAAGAAACAAGAGCTGTGTGCTGTAGACAGCACGGCATTCCTCTTACTTTCCACATCTCAATGAGATCACACCAAAGCAGAAACAAGAAACAAGAGCTGTGTGCTGTAGACAGCACGGCATTCCTCTTACTTTCCACATCTTAATGAGATGACCCCAAAGCAGAAACAAGAAACAAGAGCTGTGTGCTGTAGACAGCACGGCATTCCTCTTACTTTCCACATCTCAATGAGATCACCCCAAAGCAGAAACAAGAAACAAGAGCTGTGTGCTGTAGACAGCACGGCCTTCCTCTTACTTTCCACATCTCAATGAGATCACCCCAAAGCAGAAACAAGAAACAAGAGCTGTGTGCTGTAGACAGCACGGCCTTCCTCTTACTTTCCACATCTCAATGAGATCACCCCAAAGCAGAAACAAGAAACAAGAGCTGTGTGCTGTAGACAGCACGGCCTTCCTCTTACTTTCCACATCTCAATGAGATCACACCAAAGCAGAAACAAGAAACAAGAGCTGTGTGCTGTAGACAGCATGGTTTTACGAGAGAAATGCAGTGTCGCTGACTTGACACCACAATGTGACCAGGGTTTTGCTCCAAGCCCCACATGTCCAATTCTCGTCGAAATGACGAGATGGTCTGACAAGCTGAGACTCCTCCAGCTGGGCCGTGACC
>JAWQFJ010009698.1:170000-173233 GCA_034096865.1 Theodoxus fluviatilis | reverse complement strand
GACGCGGAGAAGAAAATACGAAGTAGTACTCAAAAGATAACAAACAACTAATCCTTACTCCACCAAGTAGGCTTGAGCCCAAACACAGGTGAACCGTGAACCTTGCAATCAAGGATATGGAGAGAGGGTATAACCATAAAACCGACCTTTCAATTCACAATATTTGTCATGGGACTTAGCTAAATCCCCTTCAGGCCCCTCTTCACACGTCCCTAGCACGGTGGTTGGCATGCACATAACACTCTAACTGACTGGTAACATCGAAAAAAATAAAATAAAATGAAATAAAAATATTAAAAACTTACCTTTTGAAGCACCTGCTGAATCCCGCTGAACAAGAAAACTGGTCAGTTTCATTGTGCCTGAGGAATCGGCATTCCTCAGCGGCTTGGGTCTAGGCATTTTGAAGAGTAGACGATTCTCATGCACGTGTTTTCTTTGATAACCGGAAATACGACCAACACACACGTGTTGCAGCGCAGGATAAAGTAGCCTGAGAGTGCCGGTTGCAAGATTGAATCAGTTTTATTTTAACGCCACAGCAGAGATGCTCAGAATCAGGGGAGTGGCCCAAAAGCTTGTGCTCTGTGGATAGGAGTTTACTTTGCTGACAACGCGGAAACCCATGCTCGGGGAGTGGCACCAGAGAATAAATCCTATGGCAGTGCGGTCATTTCCAAGAGTTTTTGTTTGGTCACAGATTCTTCCTGTCTCTGCCCGGGTTTGATTTGTCTGTGCGAGTAGCAAAAGGAAGGCATCTTAATTATAGCAGCACCCCCCCCCCCCTCCCTCCCCAGCTACCTTGGCTGCCAAGTAGAGTGTGCTTATACCAAGTGGAGAGTAGTACAGCATCTGGGCCCAGCATCTTTTAGCCCCCCCCCCCCCCCCCTCCTTCCCAAGCTTTTTACTAACTATACTGTCTCTGCTACCAAGCAAAGTGTGCCGATATCCGATGAGGTGGGAAGTAGATCAACATATTTGAGCAACCACCCCCCCCCCCCCCCCTCCTTCCCCCAACTCCCGGCTGCCCCGGTGGTTTTTTTTTTTTTTTTTTTTTTTTTGGGGGGGGGGTGCTCGAGCACCCCCAGCACCCCCCCTAGATCCGGCCCTGAGTCAGAACCCATTAGTGTTGCACCGCTTGGCACCGAGTAGTGTTCGTACTATGGGAAGGTTCATGCAGTGAGGTAGAGATGTGAATGGAGGCTTGCACTTATAAGTGAGAGAGAAACCGTAAGTGCGCATGTTTGTGGTCGACTGCTTAAGACGCTTGATAGTTTACGAACACTCTATGTGTGTCTGTCTGTATGTATGTGCGCGTGTTTTTGTGTGTGCGTGCATGCGTGCGCGCGTGTTTGTGTGTGTGTGTAGGAATGTGTGTGTGTGTGTGTGTGTGTGTGTGTGTGTGCCTCTGTGTGTGTGTGTGTGTGTGTGTGTGTGTGTGTGTGTGTGTGTGTGTGTGTGTCTGTCTGTCATCTGTCTGCCTGTCTGTCTGTCTGTCTGTCTGTCTGTCTGTCTGTCTGTCTCTGTCTCTGTCTCTGTCTCTCTCTCTGTCTCTCTCTCTCTCTCTCTGTCTCTGTCTCTCTCTCTCTCTCTCTCTCTCTCTCTCTCTCTCTCTCTGTCTCTCTCTCTCTGTCTCTGTCTCTCTTTCTCTCTCTCTCTCTCCCTCTCTCTCTCTCTCTCTCTCTCTCTCTCTGTCTCTCTCTTCCTTGATTAGACAGTTAGAACACGTTTCCACCTGTAACACAAGAAGGAATATGAAGTGCACGACTGCGCTGTTTTAAAACGGATTCCTCACTTCACAAACTTCACATGTAACGACATTACTCAACATGCGTCTGTATGTTTTTCGATAAATTCATATTTATACTTTAGACATGAATTCAAGGCATGACAACCCACTTACTATAGAGTTACGTAAACAGCTGTCGGTCCCAAATAACCAAGGGGGACGAATGGTCACGAATGCAATGTGAGTAAGATGGCTCTTACACCTTTTGATCAACACCAGCTGCTGACGGAAAAGGACGCTCCATCGTCGTATTTTCTTTCCACGCTAATTCACCTCTGGCCATGGTTCTGCTATTGACCTTGTGAGTACTGGCCTATCTAGGTTTCTTTTCAACAAATCTTGGCTGGCAGACGGCGGCAGTTGGGGAAGGCATTCTGGCTCCTTGGTTCTCCAGCTCCTGCCTCCCCAGCAGTCAGTCAGCTCCTGCTGTAATTGAGAAGAGCGGCCAAGCGTGGGACGAAGTTGGAAGACAGTTGCAAATTGATATGTGGTTAACGACGCTGGTGTGTGCGAGTCTGGTCTCTTCACCTTGACCTCCTCTCTGACAACTGATCTACCTGCCTCCCTCCTTCCCCCTTCCTCCAACAACTCCACTCTTCCCCTTTCACACCCCTACCCACATCCAGAGCCCCATCCCATTCACCAACCTCATCCTTCACCGTCTCCCTCTCTTCGATTTCATTTCTCTTTTTATTTCCTCTTCCTCATCTGTTTTAATTTTTTATCAGCAGTCTCCGTTCTACTCTCGGGGCACTCTGACGTTTATCACTCTCTTCTTTTTTCATTTGCATGAGAGGTAATCATCAAGTCATAGTTCAAAGGAAAGCTCCTTTGTGTGTATGATATGGTGTAAAATTTTGTTTAGGTCAGCAGCACTGCACGACATGAGAAACATTTTATTTTTACACTCTATCATCACGTTGAATACATTGTTAATTTTGCCAACACCTGCCTTTGGGTTCCCTCAGGATACTGTCATGGAGGTACATTGTTTGTCTTAGAACAATTGTGTAATCATCTTTCTCGCCTTCCACTGAAAGAGGGAAAGGAATATGTTAGAGGATAGTTAGTGGTGAATAACACGTATACTTTTTCCAATAGTTTTGAGGGAGGGAGAGAGAGAGAGAGAGAGAGAGAGAGAGAGAGAGAGAAGGACAGAGAG
Organism: Theodoxus fluviatilis; assembly: GCA_034096865.1. NCBI lineage: Eukaryota > Metazoa > Mollusca > Gastropoda > Cycloneritida > Neritidae > Theodoxus > Theodoxus fluviatilis. The sequence continues at coordinate 170,282 of JAWQFJ010009698.1, read as the reverse complement.
AGAATAAAGTTTATTTTACAAGGGTAGTGAATTAGGCAGTAGTGCCTTTCTTACATTCTGCCCTTGAGGCAAGATATTCAAATGTAGTACGAAAGAGAGAAAGAAAAAGAGAGAGAGAGAGAGAGGGGGGGGGGTTGAAGGAAGGGAGTAGAGAGAATGAGAGTAAGGGGAGAGAGAGAGAGAGAGAGAGAGAGAGAGAGAGAGAGAGAGAGAGAGAGAGAGAGAGAGAGAGAGAGAGAGAGAGAGACTGGTTGCCGTTTCCCATTCTTCTTCTCTTCTTTC
>JAWQFJ010009698.1:162500-167500 GCA_034096865.1 Theodoxus fluviatilis | reverse complement strand
CTTATTGAATCTCACCGCCACGCTTCAAAGGCAAGACCAAGGAGGACGCCATGGACCGACATCATTGAATTCATATCCCTACAGAATTCAATCAAGACCGCAGTGATTAAAGTGGTGTCTTGATTGAGGCGGTGCTTCATCCATGAATGCGCCTGAATATTTCATCTTTCCACCCAACGCTACCACAACATGGCTATTATTTCTTCCGCCACGATGCCGATTTGAGAAAATTTGATATCAGTGATGCAGGGGAGCTTCAAAGAATAACTGAAAGGGAGGCCAGATAGCATGAGCCTCCTCGAGGAGCGCCTAACGTGTGTAACTTGGCAATCATCGCTGAAGGAGGCGGCGAAGGGGAAAACACTGGGTTACAATGGGGAAAAGCTGGGAGGTTCCAGGCAACCGCCACAATAGCTGGTGCGGGCTGCGTCTGTCACTCATGCAGGACGGAGAGGGAGACATGTTGCCAGGAACAAGTCGTGGAGGAAACACACCAAGCAAGAGACACGCCCCGAGCTAGAATCGGGGTTGCAGAGCCTGGCGCGTGTTATATCAGGAAACAGGGGCCCAACAATAAGCAGAAGTGTTATTTGTTTGAATAACGCGATTTCGGCGGGACCGGGGCGGGGAACCGGACTTGCTCAATCTCAAACAATGAGCCTTGTTCTCGGGGGCTGCTGCTAGGGGAAGGGACGAGGTGGCGGGCGTGTTGTCATGTTTATTGGTTTCTGGCAGGGAGCGCTCCCAACTCCTCGCCCGGACCCAGCCACGTGAGTGTCGTTATGGGTCCGCTCTCGTGCCCGACCTGATAGTCGCCCCGCATTATTCCTGAGATATTTGGAAGGAAAGGGAGACCAGGCCCCCTCGGCCGACGCTGGACCAGGCGTGCACACTTCGCCCTCGTCAAAGGGATTTTTGTCGTGTTCCAGTGCGTACCGTGGCCTTCTCCGGTGGCCAGCTCCTCGGGACAAAGGTAACCTCCGTGTTTTCCATAATTCTGCACTTATTTGGCAGGATGTTTGGGAATTTGTGTTCAATGCAAAACACACGTGTGCAATAAACTTGTCTGTTTTTCTGGAATATCAGTTGCAGGCGAGACCTTTTGTAGCACTAAATGTTTTCCCCTCGAGAAATAGAAGGACACGAAAACACGATTTGCATAAACATGAAAGACTTACTGAGAGCGTACGCTTTGAAATTGCCTCACGGGCTGTGTTAACAGTTCCCATACGACCTCTCTCTTTCATGTGCGAATTTAACATGGAATTGAAACGATCATAATCTCTGACAGTTGGAGGACAGGTAGAGATGCGCAAATTATCTCATTAAAATCGGCGGTGCAAAAAGTTAATATATCTAATTATAATGAGCTCTGCAACGGAGATTGCAAATGCAGGAAATATTTTGTCAGAACAATCTGATTTTAAAAAATACCTCCATGCCATTTTCATACATTACTTTTTAAAAGAAGACTACAAGATTTCTTAATGTTATCAAACTGAAGGAATGGTGTGCTACCTTTTTGCACGAACGAATTGTATGTCGAGCGAAAATATAAAATTGATGGAAAAGTAACAGAAAAAGCTTTTCTTAGTATTAAGAAATGCTTTGATATTTTCGCCTTCCAATTTGCACTCAAGTGGAAGAACGCATCTGTTTAGAAGATCGGGATTTAGCGTGGCAGCTCGACCTGTTGTGCAGTCGTGCGGGGCAGTTGTTCAGTCGTGCGGGGCAGTCGTGCGGGCGGGGCAGTCGTGCGGGCGGGGCAGTCGTGCGGGGCAGTCGTGCGGGCGGGGCAGTCGTGCAGGGCAGTCATGCAGGGCAGTCGTGTGGGGCAGTTGTGATGGGCAGTCGTGCGGGGCAGTCGTGCGGGGCAGTCGTGCTGGGCAGTCGTGCGGGGCAGTCGTGCTGGGCAGTCGTGCGGGGCAGTCGTGTGGGGCAGTCGTGCAGGACAGTCGTGTGGGGCAGTTGTGATGGGCAGTCGTGCGGGGCAGTCGTGCTGGGCAGTCGTGCGGGGCAGTCGTGCGGGGCAGGAGTGCTGGGCAGGAGTGCTGGGCAGGAGTGCGGGGCAGGAGTGCTGGGCAGGAGTGCGGGGCAGGAGTGCTGGGCAGGAGTGCGGGGCAGGAGTGCGGGGCAGGAGTGCTGGGCAGGAGTGCGGGGCAGGAGTGCGGGGCAGGAGTGCGGGGCAGGAGTGCGGGGCAGGAGTGCTGGGCAGGAGTGCGGGGCAGGAGTGCGGGGCAGGAGTGCTGGGCAGGAGTGCTGGGCAGGAGTGCGGGGCAGGAGTGCTGGGCAGGAGTGCTGGGCAGGAGTGCTGGGCAGGAGTGCTGGGCAGGAGTGCGGGGCAGGAGTGCTGGGCAGGAGTGCTGGGCAGGAGTGCGGGGCAGGAGTGCTGGGCAGGAGTGCTGGACAGGAGTGCTGGGCAGGAGTGCTGGGCAGGAGTGCGGGGCAGGAGTGCGGGGCAGGAGTGCGGGGCAGGAGTGCTGGGCAGGAGTGCGGGGCAGGAGTGCGGGGCAGGAGTGAGGGGCAGGAGTGCGGGGCAGGAGTGCGGGGCAGGAGTGCGGGGCAGGAGTGCGGGGCAGGAGTGCGGGGCAGGAGTGCGGGGCAATGAGGTGCATTGGTTCAGTCCCAGCTCGGGATGACTTTGACTGCCATTCTCCATCATGAACAATCTGAAGTTTCACATGTTATTATAATTCCATGCGTGAAATTTCATGTGTGATTATGAAAAAGAGTGCCAGAACTGCCAATATTAATCAGGAAAGTAATTCTAAGTTGATGGAAACTTCGTCATGCGACCTAAAGCAACAATACAACCGCGTCCTACCACTTGCCTAGTGATGAAGACGTGTGAAGGGTACAAGTATGTTATGCGTGTCTGCCCAACCTAGTTGTGCAAGGCACACACGTTCTGCTACACAATGGTCAAAAACCGACGAAACAGTGTATATTAATTTGTTTATTCATTCGTCTGTTGTGAGTGATTTTATAGTATGTCAGGCGCTAATGAACTTTCCACTATTTTCAACCGTTCATCTTTCTCGGAAAATCCATTATGTCGCATTGTATTCGCCCTTAGTGTCAACATTCCATTTGAACCCGCTTCAGCACCCTCAAACGTTTTCTAAGCATGATTTTGACCACCGGTGGTCGATAACAATAACACTTATAATTTAATTTTTTTTAAATATTTTCTTGAAAAAATTACATATCATTGAAGAAAAAAGCATTGCTAAGCAAAAAAAGTTATAATATATTTCAGTTTAATTCCGAAAATATGCAAAAATAGTTATTTACTGCGCAGCAAAGCGTCTGCTTCCCGACCGCCATCTTTAATTTTTTAGCGTCACTGGTTATGCTTCTCTGCTCGATAAAATCGTCAAATATGGACCAAGAATTATCTTCTGAAGATGATATTGCTTATGATTCAAGTGATGATAAAGTTTGGTGTGATGATGAATCGTCATTTTCAAGCAATGACGAAAATATGGATCCAAACATCGACGGGATTGATTATCGAAGGTGCGTGTTGCGTAGATAACTTTTATTCAAGTGTCCATCTGTTCATCGATCTCTTGAAAAAAAGGAATACGAGCATGTGGAACTATTTTGTGTAATAGGAGGGGATTTCCTGCAAAACTGAAGAATGTAAAAGAATGGGAAAAGAAAAGTGAGAGAGGTGCAATGAGGTGGTGTAGAGAAGGAAACATCCTAGGAATGCAGTGGAAAGACAATAAAACCGTTTCTTTTATCTCGACTCTACACACAGCAAATGATTTTTCTGTTGCAAACAGAAGATCTAAAGTAAATGGAACTTTTCAGAGCCTAGAAGTTGCCCAACCAATTCTTGTTAAAGATTACAACAAACACATGGGTGGAGTTGATAAAAGTGACCAACTACTTACTAAGTATAATATGCTGCGGAAAACAAACAAATACTGGAAGACTCTTTTTTTCATTTCTTGGATATAGCTAGGGTGAACTCATACATTTTATTTCAATACTGGCGAGAACAACACAGAGATGTAGAAGAATTGAAAAGGAATGCAAAGTATAATCAGCTGGCCTTCACTGAAGAACTTATAAGACAACTGGGGGGGTTTGATGTTGATGCGGATGTGCCGGTTGCGGACAAGCCAGTCACATACACCATCCGCAGCATCATCCCCAACATGTGCAAAACTAAAGACAGAAGAAACTGTAAGCTGTGCTACACTAAATTCAAAATAGAAAGGAAAACAAGAACTTACTGTGTAGCCTGCAACACATTCCTGTGTCTACAGGATGACCGCAACTGCCTGCTGGAGTACCACCACATTTAATTGCATTGGCAGGCTCATAGAACCAGTTTTTTTGTTGTTTTCATTTCACATTGACAGTTTTTTGTGTAAATATGGTTTATGCACCTATGACTTATGTGTAACTTAGACAAGAGGAAAAGAAATACATTTTGAATAAGTAAGTTCACCTGTTGTTAAGTGCATTATTTTATGGGGGGGGGTTTTTCGCCGAAAGCTTCAGACTAGTAGCTTTACAAAAAACTCTATCAAATCACTAAATTTGAATGAAAAAATATGCAGATTGAAATTTTATGTGTAAATATAGTTGTATTTTATGTTAGAAATAAAGAAAAGAAAAGAAACTATAAAAAAAATGTTCTTTGTGATTGTAGAGTGTTGTCAATTTAGTGCGTTTTTGTGTTATTTTTGTCTGCATATTTTTATTAAAATTGTTTATACATAACATTTTATCTCAAATCAAATATCATAGTAAGAAAGGTTAGTTTGTTCTGAATAAAATGGTACATAATATGTCATATTTTATATCAGCAATAACGTATATAAGCTTTGCTAAAGATAGTATGTGTAGTCTTAGCTAAAAATAGCCTGAAAATGACAAACGTTTAAGAGTTAAAGGCCTCAGCACACGAGGCAACCAAAGTCTCTTGCCCCGTTGCTTGCGGCCGGTTGCTTGCCATGTGGCAGGCAATGCTAAAGGCTGAG
>JAWQFJ010009698.1:120000-155000 GCA_034096865.1 Theodoxus fluviatilis | reverse complement strand
CAGCCGTAGAGAGCACTGCGACCGGGTCCCCCTCGGCATTAAAGCAGCAGGCACGGTGAAGAGAGCAAACAGAACGTCGCATGATTTCCACACAAGGACAGCCGCGTAATGAATATTATATGGCCGACCTCCAGTTCTCGAGTGCACTCGAGTCAGTGCTAATTTTCCAAAAACGGTGCTCCCAAAAGGCCTTCCATTATCGTCGTGTTTTTTCTTCCAGTTCCCACCGTGCGAAAATGGCTTTGAAGGGCTGAGGAGAGTACAAGTCCAGGATGGGTGAGAATTCTGGCAAGTGCCAATTTTAGCCCTCCTGGAGTTTGCCTTGAGCAAGAAGACCAAAGCCAAAACCGTGCGAATAGGTAGCGTCGAAATATTTACACCTAGCTTGCATCGTCTTAGGTCTTGGCACGTACGCTCACTGTTCAGTTTTGTCATTAGCGCACTCGAGCTACCTGGCTTTCCGCGCGCTTAAAGATAGCTACTTCCGCTTGTTCTCAAGAACACATGAGACCCTCATGAAACATCAAAAGTGTTCCGTCATCATTCTCATGAGCACTACCATTACTGAAAAGCTGGAGGTGTGCCGTCGGGCCGTAGACGGCGCGACTTGACGTGAGGCAAAGGGCCGTTAACTTCGTCGGCGTGTCAATGGCCCTGCGCCAAATTCGGCACCTCCACGCCACGACCCACCGTGCGCGCAACGTTGACAAATTCCCTGCCACTGTTTAAACGCTGTTTGGGGTCAGACTGAGGGAGGAGCTCACTGCAACATGGTAGAGGAGGACAGGAACGCCAGAGGTTGGAGAGAACTATCGCAGCTTTCCGGCCACGTGTACCATCAGTTTTGCCTTAAGCATCAGTGAATTGACCTTTTTTAATCTTAGGAATAAACGAACATTTGCGGAAATGAAATGTTCTTAGACGCATATCTAGTTACAATACGAATTTGTTTGCCTTGCAATGTCTGCATGGTCCTAAGAATGTAAGAAAATCGCGAGACGTTAAAAAGAATATTCGTAATGATCAAAGTGGTGCTGCACTGCCCTTCGACAGCATCATGCAGCTTGTTTACACAAGTTGTCTCTGAAGCCTGCTATTGAGTCAATACCGATTTGACTTTATTCTGTATTGCAACATACTTTGAAGCATATACTTTCTACAGCTGAAATCAGCGCAAATCACATTTGCACCAGCAACATCGTTTCCGCCCAAATTAACAGCTACTATCGACTGATCTGCAGTCCGCTCTCAACTCCTCTCGGCGCAACTTTGGCAAGCATATATAGTTTTCATGGCAACGATGCCGCACGTCCTCACAGACCCATGCCAGAAGGAAGGCAGTGCAGGCAGGGAGAAGAACACGGGAAGCGTGTGGATGAGTCGCTGTCAACGTGGCCGTCTGTCCCAATCCCTCACAACCAGGAGTGCACCAACTCTACACATGTAATGCTTGGTGGCGTCCTTGGAGACTCTGTCAACGTGGCCGTCTGTCCCAATCCCTCACAACCAGGAGTGCACGAACTCTACACATGTACTGCTTGGTGGCGACCTTGGAGACGCTGACTCCTTAGAAAAACAAATCGTCTTTTCTCGGGTACTTTTCGTTTGCTATTTGTACATCGGATGCGAAAAAATAATGTAAAGTCATTCAAAAAGGTTCTCTTTCACATCGCAAAGGCAAAATTATTCATTTACAGTTCGTGATAGTTATCACAAACATGAATGAAATGTTATGGTCGTTAGCGAGATGCTCTCCTCCTGTGTTCTTCTCCAGTTACAGTCGGAGCTCTAGTCCAGTGGTTAGGACGCTCACCCGCAATGGCTTTGGGCTGGAAGGTGCGGTGTTCGAAGCTGCACGGATCCCAGAGTTGCACACTCTGGTCTTGCCTCCTGCCGAGGAGAAAATCACTGGGCCCTGCACAATGGCGACTGGGAATAAATGGCTCAAATGAAATTTTCTTTGAAAAAGACAAATATACAGGTTATCCTTATCGCAATGTTATAAGAAATTCTTTTCTGGATATCTCACTAACACCGACTTTTGTCCCGGTCCATGACTGCACCATTAGTTTGCTTTGTATTGCTGTGGAGTCTTGTCAGACGGATTCAGCCAGGATGGCAGACGAGATGGATAGTCTGCCTTGTTCTTGTCAATGCTAGAAAGTTGTTTTCGGCAGTTCGAGTCCCTGTCACCGTGACAGTGTTTGCAGGAGATAACGAAACAAGGATTTGACGATGTCCAAGCGATTACAGGTGCTTGTTTGTGTCGACCACTTCCAAGAACAATATATCAGCAGCATTAAATTGTGTTTCAGTTTGGTCGCACCTACGTAATACAGCGCTAACATAAACTCCACAAAAGCATGGGTTAGCTCGAATGTACTCCACGATTCTCAGAGAAATTCCAAGAAAGTATGGGCGACAAGCGTACGGAGTAGTCGAAAACGTATTCCTTTTTAGCTGGTCCGTCTCCTTTGGTCAGTTTTATGGCCTGTTCCCAGTCTAAGTTATCCAGTTCATTATGTCCTGTGTAACTGCGGAGGCAGTGGGCTAAAACAGATTCCGTACACAGGGTGGTCGGGAAGGACAGTCCATCACGTTCTCTTCGATGTCTGAATGTTGTTTTTGACTTATAATTGTATGCTGCTAATGAAAGAGGTAGCTAAAGATAGATTTCAGAAATCCAATTCAATAAATATTTTTTTATTGGCAACACCTATAAAGATTATGTCTGAAGGATCCGAATGTGTTTTTCCTTTTCCAAAGTTGGTTGTGCCGAAATTCAGTGCCAGGATGTAACACAAGGAAGGACAAGTCATGCACGGATCAGATCGCTACGCTCAGGATTATCCTGAAGCAGTCCCTGGAGTGGCAGTCAACGTTGTACCTGAACTTTATTGACTTCCGCCAGGCGTTTGACAACGTTGACAGAGAGACCATTTGGAGACTCCTCCATCACTATGGAATCCCGCCAGCCTATGTCAACCTGATTCAGCAGCTGTACGAAGGCGCCACGTGCCAGGTGATCTACAATGGCAAGCTGACAGAGGAATTTGAGGTGACTACAGGGGTCCGTCAAGGATGCTTGCTGTCGCCGATGATCTTCCTGCTCGTGGTGGACTGGGTCATGCGAGAGACAACCAGAACAGGCAGGACCGGAGTCCAGTGGACCCTGACACAGACCTTGGACGACCTCGACTTTGCTGACGACTTGTGTCTGATGTCCCAATGCTACCAACACATGCAACAGAAGACAGACAACCTTGCAAGAGAAGCAGCGAAGATCGGACTACAGATCAACCTGGAAAAGACAGAGACCATGGCCGTGAACAAGAAGCAGCAGAAGCCTGTTATCATGGGAGACAAGGAGCTCAAAGAGGTGGACTCCTTTACTTACCTGGGCAGCGTCGTATCAGCAACAGGCGGTTCTGACGAGGACATCAAAGCCAGAATCGAGAAAGCCAGATATGCCTTCAATACTCTGAGACCAGTCTGGAGATCAACATCCCTCTCTACCCACACAAAACTCCGGATATTTAACAGCAACGTAAAGTCTGTCTTCCTCTAAGGCTCTGAGACCTGGAGAGTCACCAACACTCTGACCAACAAGCTCCAAGTCTTCATAAACAGATGCCTCCGTAACATCCTTAAGATCAGGTGGACAGACAAAGTCAAGAACACCGACTTGTGGAAGCAGGCAAACCAAAATCCCATCGGACAGCAGATCGCAAGGCGGAAGTGGAGGTGGATCGGACACACCTTGCGGAAACCTCCACATTACATCTCACGGCAGGCCTTGCAGTGGAATCCTCAGGGCAAGAGACGAGTTGGTCGTCCCAAGACCACCTGGAGGCTATCCTGCGAGGAAGAGATGAGGTATTGCAACCTGTCATGGAGAGAGCTGAAGAAGGTTGCCCAGAATCGAGTACGCTGGAGGACTATTGCCGAGGCCCTATGCTCCAAAAGGAACTCAAGGGAATAAGTCAAGTAAGTCATGTAACACTATACAATTCAACAAAACAATGAAGTAACACAAGCAAACTCAAAGTTTTCTTTAGTTCTCATACACATTTCCAGAGCTTATGGACCCAGCCAAGTAGCAAAGGGCGGAGACCAGGTTTTTTATTACCTTCAACGAGCTGTCCCTCGTTCATTCTTGTCCAACAACTCCATTTCTGGACATCACACCCATCCTGGCATGATCAGGGTCCGGCCCAGGACAAACAGACAACCCTTCCCAACCTCCATCCACACTCACGCCGTGTGTGTCGATGTGAAGTCTGGAGACAAACAGACGCTGTCAGGAAGGCACAGAGATCCCATCTGCTCTTCAGATGAAGACGCCAGGTCCTCTGTCCCCATCCGTATCAGTTTCGATTACTCGAGACGCCCCACGTGAGAGCTGGGGAAGAGATTGTTTGAACATAGGATTAGGCCCAATTTGTTGTCCCTCGTACGTTCTTCGCCCTCCGCGTCACTCCAAAGGAGAAAAAAGGTCTAAGGGCGTATCCCTCTCGACACGGCGAAAGCTAGCATGAACTGGTGATGATACCCAGATAAAGGAGATAATACACGCGGTGTCATTACCACAAACAGAGAAAACGTGGTCTTAAATATTCTCGCTCATGTAAGTGATGTAAAGAAGCAAGCAATACATTGTTGGAAAATGTTTCATATTGAAGTAAAATATTTTAAAAACCTTTTTAAAATTAAAAACTCGATTGAATGATTAATAGAAAAGCTACAAGGAAACACGGTCTCTAAAGACAAACTTAAAAAATTCTAGGCCCTTCTATCCTTTGCAATGGCGACTTCACTACTTGCATGACACTCGCAAAGATTCATATAAACGAACAATAATAAACCTATATAAAATGCAGGCGTGAAAAGTATGTCCCTGAGAGGCCCGAGGTCTCGTTCCAGAAATGGAAGATGTGCTGTGTTTACTAGGAAAACTATTGTCGAGTGCTGCAGATAAAAGAGTTACAAGTCGCGTGTCTCCAGCTATTCCACCAACTGATGTGAAATTAGCCAGCTTATCCTAAATTCTGTTTAGACTAAACACAATATGAGCGAACACTACTCATTTGTGTCGACCCACGATATCGAGGCATCATTCTTACAATTGATCAAAGTGAAAGAAATGAGCTTGTCAGAAGGCACTAAGCACTTTATTCAGAGTCTTGTCTTTTGCATATCATAATGTCACATTCCAAGTTTATTTGAGCCTGCAACCAGGCATTCCACATAAGGCATACAAAATTGCATGCTGAACTCTTGTTGAACTCGTGTACATGTTGTATTGGTATTTGGTGGTTGCCTGTCGCAAAGATGATGGCAGACTGAGCAATTTAGTCTCTCCTCCGACTTGGCTTGTTGATGTGACTCGCCAGGCCGATACGCGAGCCACATTGACGGAGACAGTGGGGACTCTGGAAGTTAGCTCTGCAAGTGTCCTGAACTGCAGTCCTTCTTCTCTCCCTGGCAATGGCGAATCGGCTCCGTCTTCCTCCTCGACGCTGGCTGCTGCTTTCCTTGCGGCCGCCCTCCAATCAGTGCGGTCTTTCGCCAGGAATTTCATGTGATCTTGGTCAAGCTGCCGTGCCGGAAGTGTTTTTTCACACAGTCCGTGAAACGCTTGTTGGGGCACCCAAGGTTTCTGTCTCCTCGCTCCAGGACGCCGCAGAGAACCTGACATGGTAGACGTGACTCGTCCATGCTAATGATGTGGCCAGTCTATCTCAGCTGGGCTTTCATGATCAGGGCCTCGATGCGTGTAAGGCCAGCTCTATCTTGTACCTCCGTGTTTGTCACCCTGTCTTGCCAGTGATCTCCCATGATAGATCGAAATACTAAGTACGAAGTACTAAGAAGTACGTTTAAACATATCCCAATGACACAACTCATTAGTATTGTTTCACACTGGGACAAACAACGTGCTAAAATTTCACGTTGACTCTTCTACTAAACAATACATCCCAGCTGTAAAGGGACCTAATGGCCCTGTCTTTAGGTGTAAATGGTGCAACTGGAGACGTTGTTGAGCCGCCAAGAAAGGCAAGCAGCCGGCAAACAAGCCAGGCAAGGCCAGAACTGAACCCAAACTAGGCCCACGCCACCTACGGCGTGCCGACGCCCCACACATGGGTGCGAGTTCCCTGTGCCAGTCGATTGTTTCCCCTGCTCTCCATGTGTTTCTTTCTGCACCTACAAAATACAAGCCGTGTGTGCATGGAGTGCACGACTTTCAATGCAAGCCTGCACACACGCGGGGAAGAATGGGCTGTTTATCCGGTTCTCGGCGTGATGGAGTCGGCCAACACAATGCCGCCCCCATTTGTGGGAGTAAATCACGAAGCAACTTGGTTTCCAATTCTCTGTGGAAAATGCATCAAGCCTGACTTCATGAAGGCCGTGACTTTTTATTGGGCAACACTAACAGGACAAAGAGAGGAGGAGAAAAAATAATAAGATGAAAGAAGGAAGATGAGGAGGAAGCAAAGGAAAGGAGGTGGAGGAAAGGAAGGAAGAGGAGAAGGGAAAAAAGAAATAAAGACCAGGAGAAGGATCACAAGGTGTGATGGGGAAGGGGAACGTAGAAACGGCAGAGAAGAAAGGAGAAAAGGAAAATGGAAGGAAGACGAGAAGAAGCAGCAGCAGACACAGTTGGGGGACGGTGACGAAAGCAAGGACGGAGCTGGACACAAAAGAGCAGGAGCATCCAGGAGTCCATGCTGACTGATCAAGTTGACGTGTGTCCACACGACCCGAGAACTGCGCGTGCTAAAGCCGATGACGAAGTTATAATTTTCCACGGTATGGCGTCACGTACACGTCATGCATTTACCGCTTGGAAAAGAGGGAAAACAAAAATGTGGGATGGAATCTCGTGAAGGAGCTACGAGCTCTTAGATTCGCTCTGTCCAAGATGAAAAAGAAGCGATTGCTCCAGGTATGTTTAGTTTTCCTGTGTCTGCAGTTCTGCACATCAGACAGTGTAAGTGAACCCTCTTCTCTGAATGAAATCTCACCACGTCTGATTCAAAAAGATCATGTTGCAAATCAAGTTAACGCTGAAAAAGGAAACACGGATATGTTGCCAGCTCTGATCCTGCATATCCCTTCAAAGAGAGTCCAGAAACACTGGACCAAAGAAACGCGTGCTGAATCCAAAGTGATCCCAGGCAAAGATCCAGGGCAGGGACGAGAGAGAAGGTACCTCGTGGACGCCACTCTGTACGAGACGCTGGACGACCTGAACCGCGCCATCGACCTCAACCTGCATAGGATCATCCGCCAGCGGCAGAGGACGTACAGCCACATCCTGGGTGACCCCATGCCGCCCGTCTCACGACGGCGACGCATGAAAACAGGCACTGGCAAGGGAAGCAAGCGCTCAGCAACGCCGCTTTCCGGCAACCAGGAACACTCCATGGAGACTGGTCATGTCTCTGTCAAGGACAACCGCGGCACTGCCTTTAAAGTTGGTACGCAAAACCGGCGATTTTCAGAGAGCTCGTTCCCGTCAAAGACAAACCGAGCTGAGCGCGACCAGGAGCACGCAACGTCACAGAGAGAAGTAACTCGTCACATTTCTTCGGGGAATCTGCGTCCTTTTCCTATGATGACCACGAAGATTGTGCATCGACCTCGATCAGGGCAACACCGACAGAAGAGAGATCCGAGAAAGATACCAAGTCACAGCCAGGTTCCTACGAACGGCTCAGGTGAAAAACTGGAATCTTTTGGAGACGACCACCCAAACCCGTCAAGGACCATGGACAACACAAAGGACGCCATACTGGCGGAACTTATGAAGCTGGAGAGAAAGAACTTCAGTCTCGGCGAGACCGATGGTCAGCTGACAGATGACTATGAAACGGTGCCATTCCACGAAAACACAAATCGTAAATTCAACGAAAAACGCCAGCAAATCCGGGGATCCTACCGCAAAAAGCTGAAGAGAGGGCGAAGAGAGAGTGAGAATAAAGGGTGGGGGAAAACGCCATCCTCTGGCAGTAAATGGACCAAGCAGCGTACAATACTCAAAAGGCAGTATCGCAACGAAAAGGCTAAAAGACAAAGCCTGCAGAAAATGCAAGTACATGTTCATGGAAATGATCGCCACGAGAACACTGCCACGGCAAAGCATACCAACGCCAGGAAGCAGAGAATGTCCGATGAAGGAGACAATGAAAGCAACCGATTCAGGACCTTTGCTCTCATTGGGAAAGTGTACACACAGTCAGGTGGAAACATAAGAGCTGTCGATGTATATGCCAAATTGCGGGTGCAAAACACAGGTGGGTGGCAGAATCTTCAGGAGATACGCAGGAATGAATTCAACTACCCGCCACAACAGGCTCGAAATCATCACTTCAACGGGAACCCTCATCTTCGCAACGAATCAGCCTCCACATCGAAGGCCTTGCAAGCTTCAAACACGTATCATAGTGGCGTTGCATTGCCGCGGAAAACCTATTCAAGACAGTCGTGGGTTTTGACACGTAAGCACAACGTGAAGCCTGGCAACACAACGACGAAATCGTTGGAGTTTCAATTGGCAACACGGCACCTAGGAACAGTTTCAACTGAAAAGCATGACGGATTCCGGCAGCTGGCTCTTAATTCGATGCACGGGGAAAAAACGTTTCCTGCTATGAAGCAGCGGAACAACTCAAAAGACACTAGGAATATGAGGGAAAAGACTCCTCGTAAATCTGAACGTATCGACAAAGAGAGGAGGACATCATTGGACAAAGCCAGTCATAACCACTCAGATGCAAAAGGGTTCCAATATCACCACGTATCCACACCCGACGAAATGGCAGCTAACCTCGACAACTTGACCAACTTGCTGAACATTTTGGCCAAGTACTTCGTTGACATGAAACGACATGAAGACGCTCGGCGGGATCGAGAACCTGCTCACACACAGCCCGAGGCATCCACAACTTCTTCATCCCAAAACACACCTGGACCTGCAACCGCCACGTCTCCCAAGACTGTAGCTCCGGACTCCCCAGAGAGCCAGCTGTCCCAGTTTGATCGCATCTGGACACCCTTGCTGGCGCGGCTTCGAGGTCAGACTTCTCGAACAGGGGAGGCATCACATGACATGCAGCGAACCCGAAGAAGATCCTTGGCACCTCGGCATATGCGTACAACGGGGGAACATCCTTACCTGCATCCTAATAGGCCTGACACACCATCTGTCAAGCTCCAGCAGGGAACGGGGTTGATGGAATCGCCGCCTGACGGTCTCGTCAGGACTCTCAAGCGTACCAAGAGACGCGCCAAGAAATTCAAGCCTTACTTTTTGAGAAAAGACCGTGAGTGCTCTGCAGTTTCTGTGTCATCTGTGCCTGTGCTGCTTGCGTTTTCCCTTGGTTCGTACGATCTACACCATCAAGGGTGTCTTTCTGTCTGCTTTCAGTAACAAATGTACATTAGTTGTGTATCGCTGCTTGTGCTACCAATTAGCTGTATCGTCCACTGTGACCGCGCCCTAAACTTCCTGTAAAGTCGATAGTAACTGAGTGGACAACTGTTAATGTTCTGTCTTTTGAACAAATGCGTGATATTCGCTGCACGAGTATTTATGCTGTCACAGCCTTTCGAAAATCAATCGTTAATATGTTTGTGGTCCGACGTTTGACGGATGGATGGATGGATGGATGGATGGATGGATGGATGGATGGATGGATGGATGGATGGATGGATGGATGGATGGATGGATGGATGGATGGATGGATGGATGGATGGATGGATGGATGAATGGATGGAGGGAGGGAGGGAGGGAGGGAGGGAGGGAGGGAGGGAGGGAGGGAGGGAGGGAGGGAGGGAGGGAGGGAGGGAGGGAGGGAGGGAGGGAGGGAGGGAGGGAGGGAGGGAGGGAGGGAAGGATGACGTTTTACGGTCTATCAACATATGTAGGCTATACAAGGCCATTAAGCACGAAAATCACTGGAGTAGTTTAGAGTAAACGCAAATCAAGTCCTGGAGACCCTAGTTTTTCGTCTCTGACGAATCGCATAGGAAAACGCGATGGGTCTATTATCTTGCCCCCAACTCACAGGGGGTTACGCCTTTGAATATTGAAAAAAGTCAAACACAGATATAGTTTAAATTGATGACGATGCTGTGGCATTATTTCTGGTGAGTGACCACAAATGGGTGAGGATACTCGTTTTGAACGTGCAAGTCAAGCAATACTGGCGTCCAGTATTGTCTGTCCCTGGCGTCTTGTACACGAAGGCAGCGGCATCATGTCAAGGTTTCTGGAGTATTTCTGGTGAGGTCACGCGTATGCATTATGGGTGGCTGATGTAGTCTGCACTCTTCACATAATGTGTTTACCGTGTCTCTTATGTTGGCAGACAGCTACGCCGAGCTGTCAGACGACGGGCCAGACGAGCTTGTTGACTGGGATACACAGGACCGACAGCGGCACTCCATTCCCCCTGACGTCATCGAGGCCGATGAGAAGGTGGACTTTGAGGTGGACGAGGACGAGAGCAAAGAGGGCATCCACAACAAGGACTCTGCCTGGCACACCACCATGCCCCCCGCCCTTGTCCATGGGGTATTCCGCCTATTTCCCTCTCGTCATATGCAGTCCTCCCGCGTTACCATACACATATACTGGTCAACCTTATTTCTTCTTTCTTGCAGACGATGTCTTCAAGTTTGATATGGAGAAAAAGATCAAACACAGACTTGGTTTAATCTTATGACGACAGCCACTGTGCTAGTGATAGTGATGGTATGACGGTGATAGTAGTGCAAATGGTTATATAATGATCTTAGTGCTAAGATCGTCAGTTTTGCGATAGAAATAGTTATTGCGACAGTAAGATTGAAGACACTGCAGACAACACTGACGACAATGACGACCATATGCACGTCGTTGCAAGCAACAATGTACACGATGTTGCAAGAAGCGCTTCTTTTTAAACTCGATTACTCTCCTGAACCGAACCATGTAACACTGACTACATCTCTGGTGGATATAAACAAATATGCTTTTATGCGTCATTAATAATTTCTTTAATATCAATTTGATAATTTATAAGCAGTAATGCTAACTCAATTTTTTTTAACTCATTGTTTCTCTACGCATCTTTAGCATATTTCATTCTATTCTAACCGAGCATTTCAAGTTATGCATACTTTGACAGATTTCCTGAGATTAACATGTTTCGTCATTCATTTATCCCATGTCTGACCCATTTTGCAGACTGCAGAAGATTTTGAAGAAAAGCAGGACGAGGAAGCGTCCTTCAAGCAGCCCAAAGGAGTCTTGAGTCTCAGCAGGCGCCAGGCTCTGTACCCAGACACTGGAGACGACGTGGAGCTGCTGTCTGGGAAGCGGGTCAAGGAGGGCAGGGGAAGGTACAACCCGGGGCAAAATACGCAGTCCAAGGATGGCCAGGGCAGGCAGGATCGGCCCACAGGAGGCGACGCCCTGCAGGGCAGCAGAGGGGCAGACCAGGAGGCAGACCAGGGGGCAGACCAGGGGGCAGACCAGGGGGCAGACCAGGGGGCAGACCAGGGGGCAGACCAGGGGGCAGAGCGAGATTCAGACAAGGTGGGCAAGACTCAGTACGTGCCGGATTACAGTCAGCCCCGAGGCCCCATAGCGGTGGAGGAACAGCTACAGCGGCAGTTCGGCAAGCAGCTGGTGGACAATGCCCAGGGTGAGTGGAGACTGGCTGTTGTGCAGGCGACGTTTCAAGTTGCATCTTGATTGGATTCTGTGACCCTACCTTGAATTTTGGTAGTCATATCTTTCAATTTTGAAAATGAACTCAGACGATAGCTGTTTTATTTGGGTCTTTTGGTCTGGAGTTGTCGTCGTCGTCGTAGTCGTAGTAGAAGTAGTCGTAATAGTAGAAGTAGAAGTCGTAGTAGAAGTAGTAGTAATAGTAGAAGTAGAAGTCGTAGTGGAAGTATTAGTAATAGTAGAAGTAGAAGTCGTAGTGGAAGTAGTAGTAGTAGTTGTTGTATTTGTATCAGTTGTAGTAGTAGTAGTAGTAGTAGTAGTAGTAGTAGTAGTAGTAGTAGTAGTAGTAGTAGCAGTAGTAGTAGTAAAAGTAAGTGGTGGTGGTGATGGTGGTTGTAGGGGTGGTGATGGTATTTGTGGTGGTGGTGATGGTGGTTGTGGTGGCAGTGATGGTGGTTGTGGCGGTGGTGATGGTGGTTGTGGTGGTAGTGATGGTGGTTGTGGTGGTAGTGATGGTGGTTGTGGAGGTGGTGATGGTGGTTGTGGTGGTAGTGATGGTGGTTGTGGAGGTGGTGATGGTGGTTGTGGTGGTAGTGATGGTGGTTGTGGAGGTGGTGATGGTGGTTGTGGTGGTAGTGATGGTGGTTGTGGAGGTGGTGATGGTGGTTGTGGTGGTAGTGATGGTGGTTGTGGTGGTAGTGATGGTGGTTGTGGAGGTGGTGATGGTGGTTGTGGTGGTAGTGATGGTGGTTGTGGTGGTAGTGATGGTGGTTGTGGTGGGAGTGGTGGTTGTGGTGGTAGTGATGGTGGTTGTGGTGGTGGTGATGGTGGTTGTGGTGGTAGTGATGGTGGTTGTGGTGGTGGTGATGGTGGTTGTGGTGGTAGTGATGGTGGTTGTGGTGGTGGTGATGGTGGTTGTGGTGGTAGTGATGGTGGTTGTGGTGGTGGTGATGCTGGTTGTGGTGGTAGTGATGGTGGTTGTGGTGGTGGTGATGGTGGTTGTGGTGGTGGTAGTGGTGGTAGTGGTGGTGGTTGTGGTGGTGGTGATGCTGGTTGTGGTGGTAGTGATGGTGGTTGTGGTGGTAGTGATGGTGGTTGTGGTGGTGGTGATGCTGGTTGTGGTGGTAGTGATGGTGGTTGTGGTGGTGGTGATGGTGGTTGTGGTGGTGGTAGTGGTGGTAGTGGTGGTGGTAATTGTACTGCTGCTGCTGCTCCCTCTCTTGCCGCTAGTATGATTGTTCCTGTTCCTCCTGTTGCTGCTGATGGTGGTGGTGGTGGTGGTGGCTGCGGCGGCGATGGTGGTGGTGGTGAAGGTAGTGGTGGTGGTGAAGGTAGTGGTGGTGGTGATGGTGGTGGCGGCGGCGTCGGGGCGGCGGTGGCGGTGGTGGTGGTAGTGGTGGTGGTGGTGGTGGTGGTAGTGATGGTTGTGGTGGTGGTGGTGGTGGTAATCGTGGTGGTGATGGTGATAATGGTGGCGGTGGTGGTAATGGTGGTGACGGTGGTGATTGTGGTAATTGTGGTGGTGGTGCTGGTGGTAGTAATGGTGGTGGTGGTGGTGGTAATGGTGGTGGTGGTGATAATTCTGGTGATGGTGGTGATGGTGATAATTGTGGTGACGGTGGTAATGGTAATTATGGTGGTAGTGGTGGTGGTAATGGTGGTGGTGATGGTTGTTGCAGTGGCGGTGGTGGTGGTAATGATGGTAGTGGTGGTGGTAATTGTGGTGATGGTGGTGGTGGTGGTGGTGATGGTGGGAGTGATAGTGGTGGCGGTGGCGATGGCGGTGGTGGTGGTTGCGGTGGCGGTGGCGGTGGCGGCGGCCATGGTGATGGTATTGGTGATAATTGCGGTGACGGTAGCGGCGGCGGTGGTGATGGCGGTGGCGATGGCGGTGGTGGTGGTTGCGGTGGCGGTGGCAGTGGCGCTGGCCGTGGTGATGGTGGTGGTGATAATTGCGGTGGCGGTGGCGGCGGTGGTGGTGGTGGTGGTGGTGATGGTGGTGGTGATGGTGGTAGTGGTTGCGATGGCGGTGGCGGTGTCGATATCGGCGGCCGTGGTGGTGGTGGTGGTGATGATGGCAGTGACGTGATGGTGGTGGTGATGGTGGTGGTGGTGTCGGTGGTAGCGGTGGCGGTGGTGCTGGTGCTTGTGGTGGCGGTGGTGGTGGTGGATGTGGTGGTGGTTGCATTTGAAGGAAAATCTACTTAAATCTGTCTAACGTTTGAACGTATTCCTGCGGTGTGTCGTGATATCAAGTAAAATGGAAGTAACCAATACATTCACATTTTCACACATTGAATCTGTAGCCATTCTTTTTAATTGTGTTTGCACGTTCGCCGCGAATAGCGGTCAAATGTTTTGTTGCATGACTGCCTCTCTTGATGAAGTGTCTAGTTTGTGGTTGCTGTGAAAACCAACCTTCAAATGACAACATAGGAAATCTTTGAAAGGGAGAAAGGTAGATATCGGAAGCCGTTTGGAGAAGCCGAGTTGAATCTTTGGCAAGATCCAAATACCGATACTGGCTTTACATGAGCTCAGAAAGCATGTCTTAGGAGGAGCAGGATTCATGGCAAAAAAGGGCATTCAGTCAGTGAAGTAAAGCTCAGAATGCTTGACACCTGATTAAGGCAAATTAGGGGCCCAGGTGTAAGTTTCAACGTCTTCTTTCACGAAGCTGTCTCCGTAAAACAGCGGCAACGACGACGAAAGTGGGCAGAAGCAAACATTACGACACGAAAGTGGGCAGAAGCAAACATTACGACACGAAAGTGGGCAGAAGGAAACATTACGACACGAAAGTGGGCAGAAGGAAACATTACGACACTAAAGAGAGATGGGGACGCGGCTAAATACTACAGGAAACTGACTGCCAATTATGCGTGCAGAAAACGCAGAGACAGCTCCATTGTAAAAACGGTTTCTACTGACGCTAATGTAGGGGTGCGTTTCGTCTTAAATCTTTGAATACAAAAGGAAAGTCGGAATGTGCTCTAAAAATCTCCTTCGTGCCTAAGAAAGAGAAAGGCAAGTAGAGCGTCTATACATCAGGGGGCCGGTCTATCACAACCACACCTCAAGCTACAGTTTCTAAGGACCCCGTCAAACTTCACTTGAAAAACGAGAGCGTGAGATGGCTGACGGAGAGAAAACAGAAAAGAAGATAGAACGGGCTACGCGCCATTACTAAACCTTCTTTTCTTGTAAGCAGATGAAGGTGGAGAAAGAGTAGCATTAGGGAACATTACAACTATTAGAGAGAAAAAGACGAAAGGACTTATGTGCCCACGGTCTTCTACACCCCCTCTGTACGTCTGCCTGCTTCCCCTCCCCCTCTGTGTATCTACAGGCATGCTGACGCTTCCCCTCCCCAATTGGCGCCTCGCAGCGCCCAACAAAGCCACCTTCTCTACAAGGTGTGGGAGCAGGCCCGCCAGATAACACCGCGCCTTAATTGCCTTTCCAGTTGGAGGGACAGGACAGGCAGCCTCCTTGCGTTACGGGTAGCGTGCTCCTGGGTAGAGTGGGGAGACTCCATCACATTCGTAACGGGCAGCTGTGAAGAGGAAGAAGATCCCTTTTGTTTGACTTTGCTTAGTAAGGATACAAAGAATGATTTCCTAATACGATGCGCACACTAGTTTTGGACGTAACGCCTGAAGATCTGAGGACTATATTTCAAGGAATGGTCAGTCGTCAGTGATCAGTGGTCAGTCGTCAACAACGTTGTTTCGCCTGAATGTGTGTATGTGTGTGTGTGTGTGTGTGTGTGTGTGTGCACGCGCTTGCGTGCGCGTGTGTGTGTGTGCCTGTGTGTGTGTATGTGTGAGTATGTGTGTGTATGTGTGTGTGTGTGTGTGCATCTGTGTGTGTGTGTGTGTGTGTGTCTGTGTGTGTGTCTGTGTGTGTGTCTGTGTGTGTGTGTGTGTCTGTGTGTGTGTCTGTGTGTGTGTGTGTGTGTGTGTGTGTGTCTGTGTCTGTGTGTGTGTGTGTGTGTGTGTGTGTGTGTGTGTGTGTGTGTGTGTGTGTGTTTGACTTTTCGGTTCTTGTTCTGATTCAGTCAAGAAGCTGCGTTGTGCAGTTGACAACACTTGTCTCTGGACAGTTGGGAACACATTCAAAAAGTGGATGTTGCACGGCAAATTGTTGGTCGGACGTCTGGTGTCCATTACATATTTTAATTAGAAGTGTTTGTTACTGGTATTGAGCAGATAGTTACACTTAAACACAGCTCCCCCAAATATCACATTTAAAGTGTGCAGTTTTACGCCAAATGATCAAAAGCAGCAATAATATCAAAGTCAACGACGACGACAAGAGGGGAGTCCTTAGTGATGATAGACTGACTATAAGAGTCAATGGAAGATATTTTTAAAAGTCGTGTTTATACCAAATATACCAAATATATCGATGAAGTTCTTCATTAGTTAAAGAAAAAGGCCAGATCAATATCGCAGTGAAAAAAGCTCACCATCAAACCAAAGGGATTTCACGTCCTTGAAGAAACCACAGAAGTCCACTTCTGCACCAATTAAAATTTCGAGGATCTCGGGGGAAAAACTAAACTGCAACCTCTTAGAGTACGTCTCAGTGCTCTTCAGTGCTGAGGCAACATTCATCAAGCTTCTCTAATGAAAGAAGACGTAGATATCTTACAATAGATCTGAAGGTTACATAGCTTCTCACGAGGAATGGCATGTTGGTAATGATGAACTTAAAGTAGTGAATGAATACAAATACCTAGGGATTAGTTCACTCCAAAACTATGTACACGTGTTACTCAGTCTGACCTAGCTTGTAGGGCAAAGTCTGCCCTCTCTCTCATGAATAGAACCTTAAAGAAAGTATCTCGTGTACATCCTATTGTTTATTTCAAACTGTTTGACGCACAGATTCAACAGATCTTGTTATATGAAGCTGAAATATGGAGGGTCAATGATTGTGGAGGTATTGAAAGTGTTCACTTGCAAGCAATTAAATCATTTTTGAATGTATCGTCTCGAACCCCCAATTTAATGTGCTACGGTGATACCGGACGCTTTCCTATGTACATCAATGCCACTAGATTTTACGAATGAAAAGTGATAGACTACCAAGAAAAGTGTATCATATGATGTGTAACCAGCCACCGCAGTACATTACATGGGCTACGAAGATTGAAAAAAATGTGTTGGCAACATTCAATTACGAAAATGTTTGGTTGAATCAGTGCGTTGAAAACGAGCGTGTCTTTGTAAGGAACCTGAGGGATAGAATGATCGAGTCTTTTATCTCACGATGGAAATATATTCTAAATAACAGTAATATATATATTTCTTCTATAAAGAAATTAAAAGTGAGTGTTCTGTTGAAAATTACTTGTATAGTATCGATAAGAAAGTGTTTAGAGACGTCTTGGTTCGATTTAGGATGCGCATTAGATATTTGTACGTGCATAAACAAAGATATGTAACACATTCTTGTGAAACGCTTTGTCCGTTGTGTAGAGAAACTGATGAGAAATAATCTCATTTCTTGTTGGAATGTCCTGCACTGCACGACCTACGAGAACGGTATCTGCTTCCACATATTTCACTCAATGAAAACTGTCTGAAAACGCTTCTGAGTAATTACAGTGAGAAGGTTAGCAGAGCCACGAGTTTATTCTTATGTAAAGCATTTCAAAGTAGAATGTGTGCTGAAAACTTACCGGAATCCAATGAATTTTATCTTGATGGCTAGTTTGATACGCTGTACATTGTTGCGGATATCCACCTGCTTTTATGTATGTATATGCAAACTATGTAATTGAAATAGGCTGGAGGCCTATTCAATAAATCGTTCGTTCGTTCGTTCTCTCTCTCGCTCGCTCTCTCTCTCTCTCGCTCTCGCTCTGTGTGTGTGTGTGTGTGTGTGTGTGTGTGTGTGTTTGCGCGCGCGCACGTGTGTGTGTGTGTGTGTTCGTCGTTATGTATGTGTCACACTATCAGTGAGAATGTTTGTGTGTGCATGTATATGTTTGTGCACGGATGTAATCACGTGCACCATTTTGAGTTTTCCGTCGAGGAGACTCGGCAAGCACTCACACACATACACTCCAACATGCACATGCAAGTGCACGCTTACAACAGCCATAAGCCTTCATGTATATCTGCATCTCTATCTGCAGAGACGGTGGCGTGGCAGGAGCCTGTTTTGGCGGGAAACTGCTGGCTGCAGGTCATGCAGGCAAGCAGGTACGCCTTCTCACCGCAGTGCCACGAAGACGGCAGCTTTGCCCCCAAGCAGTGCCACCTGGAAAGGTGAGACGGGACAAACCTCTTCATGTGATGTGTGTGGAAATGTGTGTGGGTGTGGATGAGTGGGCGTGGGTGAAATCATGCTATGCAGCCTGTACATGTGAGACTGGACAGGTCTGCGTTAATGCTGTATGTGGGGGCGTGCATGGTTGAGGGTGAGTGGGCTTTGCCAGATTGATGTTATGTCGCCCGCACAAGTAAGACTGCAAGGTTATAGGAGAGTTATTTTCTAGAAGTGTACGAAAGCGTGAATGTGTCCTAGCTGTTGTGTGCTGGCCTTCGAAGGAATTTCTTTTAGCTAGAATTATGGTCCGTTCTCAGTAGCTTTGGTTAAAAACTGAGTGTGATCTGCTGTTTTATCCATAATGCCAGTTTTCATTACACACGTATTCAAACAGGCATAAATCATTAACTGTTGCACATATCATATCAATTTCAACACCATTTTGAACGAAAATGAGTGCACGCTGTGATAATCTTACTTACTTACTTAGGCCCATCGCTCCTCCTGGAGCATAGGTCATCGGCGACAGTTCTCCAACGGGCGCGGTCCTGGGCAGCTCTCTCAATCTGTGTCCAGGTGGACGCTGTGATAATACAACGGTCTAAACATCGCCCGACGTGTCGGATAGACTCAATTTGGTAGGATCAGTCCCATTTTAGTGGTCATGAAGTGTCGATTCCTCATTCTATTATTACATTCACTGCCGATGGCTCAGAAAAGTAAGATTTGTGGACTCCTTTATCATTTACGCATTTGAAGTGCTTTGTTGTAATGACACCGACCTTTTCCAATCGTGGTAAAGTTTTATGAAATATCACGGAACTGCAACGCACGCTGATTTTAGATAAAACAACGGGTCGTTATTCGGCGAATGATCTTGCGCTAGACTTGAACACACCACGAGGAAGAAGTGAAGCTTGTCCTATGATCAAACCGCCTCCCCTCACTGCATGGTCAGGCGATAGAAACTGCGTGCCGTGTAAGTACAGAAAACACGAGCCTCAACTCCCCCTCGAGGCGAGTTTCTCGTACCAACCCGTACGTATCATACGCTATCTTCTTGCGGGACCAGAACCGCGTTTAGTTGCGATTTTTTTCTTCAATGTTCAGAGATGAGCGCTGACAGCAAGCACACGTATAGCCCAGTACTTTTCTCCTGACTGAATTTGTCCACGCAACTCTCGCCGTGAGCGTTTATACCTGGACACTTGTTGATTTCCTATCGAAAGGAAATGCGCCGCGGGTCCCGCGGGAGGATCGCGAATAATGCGTAAGTAAGCATTGCTGCTGAGAAACCCGCCTCTGCTTTGGCAACTGGGATAAGGGAGGTCACTCCAACATTTTTTTTCATCTCCCTGTTGCCATGGGTTACAGCGCGAGGCGAGTCGGAAGAACGCAGAGCTCTCCTTCGCTGACGGGGCAGTTTTTTTTGACGCGTGAAAAATCGGGCGGAAAATCTTCGGTGTAATTGTCTGTCACGGTAAAGAGTGATGCTACAGAAAACTTTGATTCTCCTATTCCCTTCGGACTGTTGCTTCTCTGATTAACTAGACTGGGATGTTTATGAACCCTCTTTGTGGATGCGAGAGAAAAGGTTTCCACCAGCACCGACCACTGCAATCAACGCTGTAGAGTACAGTAGATGTGGTGGAGAATTTAAAGAGAAAAGGACCACAAAAGAACACTATTTAGAATTTACAATTAGGAAACTCTTCACAGGGTGTAAACAAAGAGGCTTTTACACATACGTTTACAGAGCAAAACATTGGAAATACTCGGAGACATATGCAGTAACACAGGTAGCCGGCCAGACATGTAAACAGACACACATATACTATAGCCACGCAAAAAAGCAAAGAAAAAACAAAAACAGACCATAACTGTACACCAAAAGAAGTCTGTCGTATGCCTTAGTTTGAAATCGCTGTTTCAATACTTAACTGAGATCACATATCAGAAACATCTGCATTTAACCCGCACGGTGTACAACTCGACCAAACGTCTTCTATTTCTTGGGTTTCTTGAACTGACTTCTTCACTAATCATTGCAGCTGAAGCAAAGTAGACATACAATTCGCTAAGATTCATAAGAGAGATCTTCGTCCATTCGTGCGAGATATTCACCTCAGGAACAAAACAAAATCCATTCCTGTATACCCGAACTCGATAACCCCCTTTTGCATACCTATCTAACACAAGCCAAAACGTAATCGATGCCGCTCAACTTTGCATGGCGCCTTTCCTGCGTTGTCTGGCTTTTGAGGGCGGAACGTGTGACTTTTGGCACGTGCAATTTGATCCGGGGTCGGACTTATGACGTCTGGTCTGCCGGGCTGACGGCAGCTCTGGGGCTGTTGGTGGCGAGTTATTAGCGTGTTGCTGTTTCCATGCGCACTCTGGGACCACAGTGGGGACCCTGGACCAACCGTTGAAGGCGAGGGACTCCGTCGGGGCGCGCCAGAAAGGCGGGCGTAGGCAGGCGCAGGCAGGCGCGCCGTCACAGGGCAAAGAGGTGAAAGGCGGGCGCGAGGCGGGAAGACCTCGGCGTTTTTCCAGCATCTCGTCTGCTTGGTCCCAGAAAGATTTATGAGCGGCGCTGTCGCTGGCGCAAGCAGGATCCCTGACATGTCGCAAAGCGTGCACGTAGGGGAGAGACAAGCCAGGGAACAGGTAGACAAGTGGGTGAACCAGGAGCAAGAAGACAGTTACAGTGCAGAATGACAAATTTGCATGAAAAAAAGAAAGAGCAGACAGACTAATAAATAGGCAGAAAGACAAACGGGGTTGATATGGCAGTCAGACAGGCAGACTGGAATGCAACAGCTGGAAGCAACATAGAAAGGCAGGCTGGAAGAGCAGTAGACAGGCAGGTAGAAGGAAGCGTGAGGACCGACTGAGTACGAGCAGGCAATTTATCATGAATAACATTTATACAGGCTTATAATTTAGGCCGGAGGACAGACAGGTAGGTAGGAATGTAGACAAGCAAGCAGATAGGTAACCACTTAGGTAGAAATTCAGCAAAGAGGCAGACAGGAAGAGAGGTCGACATATAAGTTTCGGGAAGCAAGCAATTCGACCAAGTGCAGGCAAGTATGTTTGCGAGAACAGAGGCTGATGATGAGGCGGGCAGAAAGACAGGTGAGTAGGCGGTAGGTAGACAGACAGGCAGACCGGAAGGCACGCAGGAAAGAAGTTATGAAGACAGGCTGACAAGCTGCAAGTAACCTTCATGCCAGTAGACAGGCAGACAGACAAGCATGCGTGCAATCAGATAGGAGACATGGAAACGGGAAAGCCAACGGTCACGCAGGCAAGCATACGTGCAAATCGCATAGGCAGAGCCAGGTAAAGACAGCAAGGTAGATTTTCCACAAGTTAAGAGTAACCTCGGTGATTCATCACCACCCACCCTTTACACACGCCCTCACAATATTTACCGCCTAGTGCCATATACCCACCTCTCTTTCTCAACTTCAAAACCCACGCAACTCTTCACCGCCCCACCCATCGTCTTGATCGTTAGTCTTTATCAGTGTACTCACTTCCAAACCTGTCTCCACCTTTGACTCTCTCACCACACCCCATCCCGTTCCCACTGTTTCTTGTTGTAAATACGTCCTGCCTCTCAATCTCCTTTTCCCAATGTTTGCCCCATTCCAATGCCGTAGTCTACTCAACTGCTTTACTCTAACCTTTCTGGCCATGCATTTTCTACCTAGATATATTGCCCGTTTGTGTTTTGCTCCTCTCCATCCGGAGGCATAACATGCGAAAATAGGTACGGCTGGGTGACACTGAAAGGTTACAAACGTTTCGAATATCAGCAACATACACCCATACACACATCGATTAAATTTAACGTTTGCATCAAACAAGTTATTGATTACTTAACAAATCATCAAAGCTCTAAGCGACTCTATGTATTATCATGTTAGATTCAGGTGAGAGATTTTCGTCCATTCCTGCGACTATCACATTAAAAAAAACACATATCCGTTCTTTTGGTGACAGGTGCATATATATACAAATGTTGACAAATTAGTCACTCAGAAATGTTCTCTGTGATGGAATTATTGTGGAAAGACGATGTACGAGCAAAATGTGAGTCCACCATTGAAATGATCGTCACAGGAGGAGGAGAAATAATAAGTAAAATGGTCATCATGAACCGTCAGAATCCCCTGACTGCCAATGGTTCTAATCAAAACCCATAAATGAAATACCATAAGGCATTTTTAAAGCCAATGCCTGTCCCAGGATGACGTCAAAATCGTGTTTGGCATAATGGTCGTATCGAGTGGATGATATAAAAAGGCGGAGCATGAAATGAAATCACCGCATATGAGCACGTGTTTTCTTCTCTGTTACGTGACTCATCTCGGAACTATCGCGTCTCCCCAACAAACACGCGTTGCTACACGATAGACATGAGCCACCAGAGATATCCTCGCTGCTAAAGAACGGCAAACCTTTACCCTAAGTCATCGGATCTGGCGACTGTCAAAACATCGACTACCAGCCATCACCCGCTAATCCCCAAGAATGCAGGGCGGCACTTTAATCGCGTGAAATTGACCGCGGGGGACCCAAGGCCGTCGGTCTGGGGATATGCAGAGTCTTACGTCACAGCGCCGATACAGTTCCTATGAACAGGCGCCATTTGTCAGCTTGCTTTGATGTCTGCTGCAGAGGTAGTGGACGTATGCACTCACGCGACACATCGTGTTAACCATATGGTTTGATCATATCGTGAATATAAATGTAATCATATGTACATTGAAGTGAGATGCAGGGGCTTCCTTGATTGGCACTTTTGGATATAAGAAAGTCGAGTGTGAAGTGGATGCAAACTGTCAATGATGATGATGATGATGATGATAATGAAGATGATGATGATGATGATGATGTCGTCGACGACCACCACCACAACCTCCAACCTCAACGACCACGACCACGACGATGACGATGATGATGATGATGACCACCACCACCACCACCACCTCCAACCTCCAACCACCAACGACCACGACCAGGACCATGATGATGATGATGATTTAAGAAATCATAATTACTTTATGTTGTCCTTTTTGAAAGATAAAATTTGTAGAAAATGTATTTCATTCCCACTCGCCGCTGTGAATTGCCCCAAAACCGGCTTACTGAGAGGCAGTGCAGGCGAGGCATTTTGCCCGAGGATGCGGTTCAAGGATCTGCACAGTTCCGAACACCGCTACCGCTAGCGGCAAGCGACAGCGGGCGAGCGTTCTCACCACTGGTCTAGCGCTCCATGTCGCGCCGTTAGCTTTTACGCAGACATCCCAACTTGCACTGCGCCTACTAAAGACCTGCTGGTGAGACAAATCTAATTTGTAATGATACCTATGTTACAAAGCCGCAGCTCAGAATTTGTTTCATTTCCTGCAAAAGCCTGAGCATTTTCGAAGCTCGAGCCGATCGTGCATTGTCACAGCGTTTTGCGTTTTTTTTTCTCTCCAAGTTTCAGAGACATAATTATTTACGTCGAACATTGCTAGAATTAATACTTGGCCTCAGTGTGTGTTTCCGTTTCACAAAACCACGTGACAACAACAGAAGCTTGTGACGTTGTGTGTGCATCTGTGCGAATGTTGGGTGCATTCCTCGTCTCAAGACCGTCGTGTTGCTCTCCTAGTGCTTCCAATTATGGGACTGCATCATGATTCTCAGGAGGCTTGGGTATTTTCATTTATCCCGACGATGTGACAAGATCTTCCACGAAGAGATTCTAAACTCCCCCCCCTCTCTCTCTCTCTCTCTCTCTCTCTCTCTCTCTCTCTCTCTCTCTCTCTCTCACACACACACACACACACACACACACACACACACACACACACACACACACGCACACACAATTGAGTGGCAACCAACAGAAGCTTGTGTCGGTGTGATTGTGCGTTTGCACCATTTTTGTGTTCATTCCACGTCTTTCGCAGCGGGATTGTTTGCTGAC
This sequence comes from Theodoxus fluviatilis, assembly GCA_034096865.1. Taxonomy (NCBI): domain Eukaryota; kingdom Metazoa; phylum Mollusca; class Gastropoda; order Cycloneritida; family Neritidae; genus Theodoxus; species Theodoxus fluviatilis. Next base: position 131,001 of record JAWQFJ010009698.1, on the reverse strand, counting down.
TCCCTCCAGTCATGGAACTGCACTGAGTTTCTTAGGTGGTATCAATGTTTTCATTTCTTCCCTCGTGCAGGACAAAGTCATCCACTGGGTGACTCCTGATGTGTCTCTATTTCGCAAAATTCAACAGAAGTATGTGGCAGGATGTGTGCATGTGCCCGATGTGTGCCTGCAGCCCTCATTTCTCAGCGCTGTGCTGTTTGCTCTCTGGCTGCGTCCAGTCAAGGAGCTGCATGAGCGGAGAGTTGACTTCGTGTCGACCAAGCGGGCGACAGCAGGGTGGAGCGCTCTGATCGGGTATCGAATTCCTGCTTCTCTGGGTAGTCTGACTAGCGGGGCACGGCAGGCGTGCACACTGCGGCACTCTATCCCACACGTAACGGCACACGCCTACGTGCCACTGGAATCCACCCCGAAATGACCGGAATGCCGTCGGGTTTCAATAGAGGGTGGCGGTGTGCACGCCGATGCGGAGAGGCGCGGATGGCGTCAGTGCGCCATAAACAACTCAAGCACGGGCGAACTTGTAAGGCGGCGAGAAAGACCTGAAGGAAATGGCGAGATATAACTGTTGGGTGGATGCTTTACAGGAGGACATGCACAATGCCTCGTGAGAAGGAGAAACGTTCGTGCCAGCACCAGATAACCTCACGCAATGCCTTTGTCACCCTCGCTCCAGGCGGAGGGCCTACGGGAAGTATCGGCATCCACCCGTGCCAGGGCGGCACTCTAAGCATGGCAACATGCATGCAGCCCTCTCAGACGGGCACTCGAGAGAAGGAGGCAGCTCAGGTGGAGGGCGCTGGCGATAAGACAAACGGTGGACATGCACACAGCTATGACAGGCATGCGGTCTCGCAGGCACTGCCAAATCGGATGCCTTGAAATAGCTGTATGGCAACCTCTCAAGGGCTCTCATTCCTCCACACGTCACCGCCCGGTCACCACACTCCCCTGTCATCATACGCATGCGGCTAGGCGGGGGGCACCTCGTACCCGAGGGCGGGGACGCTTGCTGTTGTAGTCCTTGCTCTCGTCGGGATTGATGGCGCGTCTGCCTCGCTATGATTGCGTCGCCCCCAAACAATGCAGCGTGTCGTCTGGAGACCGTGCAATCGCTCAGCGCTTGCCCTGGCGAGACTGGAATTTGGCAGCAATGGTTAGCATGCAGCTCTATCTGGTAATGTAAGGGTATCTATCAACACACACATCGATACAGAGGGGTGGAGGGAGAGAGGGAGAAGGGGAGACGAGACGGCACGAGAGGGCAAAGGGGTGGGTTGGGTGAAAGCACACCAGTTTCTACCTACCTCACTCTTTGCTCATACACCCGCCCACCTCACCGAGGGATCAAGAGAGATAAAAATTTGGGTTGAGACGAACAAAAATGGTCGGCATGCCTGTTTGTTTCGCTCCAGTAAAGAGGTGTTTGGTCAGCATTTACAAGTTGTTTCGTTAACTGTTATCCTGGCCTCTTCCTCCTTGGCCTTTCTTTCTCCCCCATCCATTCAGTTATCCACGCATCCATAGTTCTGTTGTGACGTGACAGCGTCTCATGTTCCTGTGGGAACGGGACCCCTGTAATCTTCACAACACCTCTCCGTGTTGGCCATAACTTCTTCGTCCATGGGCAAACTCTGATGGCGGCGTTTGAAATGACGAGAGAATGAAGGGACATCCAGAAGTTTGCAGAACGTTCAGATACAGTTAGGATCGCGTTTAGTATCTTAGTCTAGACTTTGTCACAGTGGCAAGGAGCTTGTTTGTGGTACGCATTACTGCATACTGCATTACCTCTGTGTCGACTGTGATTAGACGAAATGTAGATAAGATAAATGCAGATCCAGTGACTCACTGCATGGTCGTACATTGGGCAGAAATGAGTGAGATTGGAAGTGCAAACTATTCTAAACATGACCAAAAATGGCTGGAATGTGACCACCGTAGGATACGTGCAAAAGCACGCGTGTCAACAGGTAAAAGTTTGCTGAAATGACAGAGACGCAGACAATGTTATACCCGCAGCTTTATGCACTGTCATTCCAGACATTTGTATGTTGTCCTTGCATTCCCCGGTCCCAGTTGGTAATGGAGTCAAGTAGTGATCAAACGGAGAGTTAACGTTTAAGTCAACGCATGACAAAAACGCCAACTATTATTGGCATTCTTGTCACTGCCTCTCCACCAAGCACAGTTTGCAGCTCACAATAAATTGCTGAACATGCCCGTAGGACAAGGGGTCTCTTGGTCAGTTGCTCGAGCCATGGGGTCAATCACTGACTCAGACTCTGCCAGGCGACTGGCAGGCTATCTCTGGCTTGTAGACCTCCACTCAGATCGACTGGAGAGTCGCCGTTGAGTAGCAAACATCTCCTGTTACTACGGCCTTTGGCGAGTGGTCTAGAGCACACACTTTGTAGGAGCTCTGGTGGTGAGGTTGGGCAGGGTTCAGCCACCCAACGATGTCTCTGAGTCATGGCGGTCCAGACAGCGATAAATCAGACTGCGATATCATCTAAATCCCATTACGTGGCACACATATATACTCGATGCCACTTGTTCTCCTTTCAGCTTCTATCAGTTCGTGATGATACATCGCATCAAGGTAGGGCGGGTCAGATGCACGAGTTTCTTAGCGTAAATGCGTTGAGTGGGTGGAGGGGAAAAACTGGTTTGTGCGTGCGTGGTGGATGTACGTGTATAATGCTTCTCCATGAATAACATGGTCTCTCCATAAGGCATCAGGAAAGTATCAGTGTGTTGTCTTTGTTGCCTAGATAAAGCGTTCTTGGTACATTTTGTTCCTTCATTTCAGAGAATACGATACAAGTATCTACAGAAAGCACAATTTCCACAATTTCCCAAACAATTACACAGTATTAGCTTTGTGTGGGCCTGGCCACATATTGTGAGGGAACCTTCAAGTGGCAAAATTTTGGGGGATCATTAGATAACAAAATTATTATATTTTGCTGCATACAGTTATTGAAATGTGGTGTCTTGCATTGTTTCGTTTCTTATGCGTTGATAGTGTTTATCACAGTCAGTATTGCGACGCCAAACAGTTCTAGCATCATTTCACATTCTGATAACAAATTGGAGAGATTGACTAATAAATAGTATAGCTATTTCTGTAACTTAATACAAGGTGAATTATGAAACTGCTCATCGTGTCCTGTGGAACACCCAATCTCCAAATCGATAATTCTGACTCGCTGTTGTGAGAAAAAAAACAACTGGTGGCTATTTATATCATACACAGTTGATTCAAAAATATATTTAGTCTGCCAAAAAAACAGAGGAGGCAATCTTCCAGCAATTCTACAAGCCTGCTTTGACAGAGGCGCTTCATTTTGAGCGTGTTAATAAAGCACTGTCTGACTCAGCATGCATACGTGTGCACTCAGTGGAGACTGAAGGCAGCATACCTGGCGCTTATCAGGGAGTCCTTGCAGGCCACAGAGGAGAAAAACACCAGTTCCCCACCCACCCACTCCAGCGAATCTCTCGGCAATTTGAGAAATCCCTTAAACCCGTGTTGGAGCGACGACTCCCTCCGGTATAACGGTCTTGACTTCAAATGACGTGGAGGATCGTGTTTCTATCTGGGTCCCTCCCTCCATTGCCGGGTAGCGCCAGCATGTGGGCCTCAGTGGGGTGGCTGTCTGTCTGGGTAGGGGGTCTGTAAAGGGGTAGACAGCAGTGAGATGAAGAGAGCTATAGAGCAAAGGATGTAAGAGAGAACAACAACATTGGAGGGAAGAGGTTAGGATATAGGAGAGGAGGGGATGGGGAATCTGAGGTTGTGAGGCCGAGGAAGAGGTGGTGGTGGTTGTGGTTGGGGGTGAAATGGAGGGCCGTGGGGAACAGAAAAGGCGACGCCAAAATGAGTCAAGAGAGAGACATTTAACTTGCGGAACTTCACATGCTGTCCTTCTTAGTTGTCAAGAGTGAGAACTTTTCGAGACATCTTGACTTCAGCTGCCAAGGTCTCCATTCTGTTTTATGTTAAGTATGATTGGATTTATTTGTATTCCACAAATGTCTGTTAAAAATGATATTCCATAGCTTTTGCAACAGTTCCAGCGAATGTCTCCATTTGCAAAATGTATGCCTGAAGAACTAATGTTTCATACTTATCTGTTTTCGAATGCAAGATTTAATGTTACCGCTGATTTGGTAAAAGCTGTTTCCTCATATGAATGGATTCTCACGGAAGTGATTTACAGTACATTTATCCTATAATCAATAACGCCTAGCAACAGATTTTACAATTTACTTGGCCATTACTATCTTGCATTTATAAATATTTGTATTGTTCCACCCTTGCGTCATAGTAAGTCATAAGGGGCAAATTTGATCATAAGTAATTATGATTAAGATTCATTTTCATAATTCATAACCTTACCTATTTATTCATCAATGAGATCAAAAGTGGGGTCACTGCTGATGTTGAGCAAGTCTGCGGTGAAAACAGAGTGAAAGAGTTGACAGAGAGACAGAGACAAGAACACACACACACACACACACACACACACACACACTGAGACATACAGACAGAGTCAAGCAGGCAGGCAGGCAGGCAGGCAAGCAGGCAGGCAGGCAGGCAGGCAGGCAGGCAGGCAAGCAGGCAGGCAGATAAACAGACAGAGAGACCTCTACACAACAGACAGACAGGTGTACGTCTGACAGGATGGCCACAGGGCGTCTACCAAACCCAGGGCTTTGAGGGACTTGGAGGGGACGCGCTGCCCCACACCGCCCTTGCAATATGACGACAGCCAGATCAAAAGTTAATTTGTGACCTTCCGGGCCTCCCGCTGACTGCCTTTCCTCCCTAGCCCCTCCCTAGCCCCTCCCTAGCCCCTCCCTCGCCGAATTTTTCTTCATTCATTCACTTCTCCTTCACTCTATCTCCCGACTTGTTTTCAGCAGATGGCAGCTGTTCATCTTATTTACACAGACATCTCCTCTATAGTTTTGTTGTCGTTGAAGTAAAATTACATGAAATCCCTTTATGATAATTTTACTGCATATCATTACTGTTCTTATCAAGCCTCACGTGTATCATGTGTCTAGGGTTTATATCAAGCAGTAACGATCGCTGGAAGCCGAGCTGCTTGGCTGATTTCAGGAGGAAGTGCAGAAGAGCATAAACGTGGGTGAGGGGATCGGGAGATGGAGGTGAAGCCACACCTGTTCTATCTTCACTAGCTCTTTGTTAAAACGAAATTTTCATCGGATAAGACAGTTCTCATTAAAAGTACGGCAGAAAGGTTCGTTGTACATAGTCACTTGAATGCAAGTGTCGTTTCATCTGAAAGGAACATAAAAGTGTTAACAAATATGACACCTCGCTCTCAAAGGCTTTGTCACAGAAAACTCCATAAATATCCGTGGATGAGAGAACTTGACCTGACCAAGCATTCCTTTACTAATTTAGCCTAAATACTCCAATATGATATTTTCTACTTTAAGAATTGTGCTTCGGTCAAATATAAAAATAATGTAAGTGCATCGACTTGAGTAAAGGGATTCAGCATGCGTCTCTCTTGAAAAATAGAGGACGTTAGTTCTGTTGCAGTGCTCTTCAGGGAAGAAAAGTAAACTATCTGCTATCGAAGCCATCACCCACTCGAATGAGATCCCCATCGACCCTGAAGAACCCTTCACTACCAGCTCTACCCATCGCTGATTCGTCCATAAAATTGGTCACTCCCTTCTCTTGATCAGGCGTACCAGCAGTAAAGTCTGCAGGGAAAAGGAGCGAGGAGGTGCGGCCTACTTGCGTGTCCGAGGATCAAAGCCCGCGAATGTCAGGGCACGTACGGCGCTTGCCGTCGGGGATCCGTGAACTGGTGCGGACGTGCACAAGTGTCACTTGGACCTGGGTTCATCGAGTTCATTTAGAGTCTGCATGTTCGTTACATGGTCCTCAAGCAAACAAGTCGAAATTGGCGTGTAAACAATTGGTTTGTGTTGTGTTTCGTTGGGAGTGGTTTGAGAGTATAGGAAGGATTCTGGAAACCAAATCAAGAGGACAAAAGTGGTCAACGTATTAAAACTGCACTGACTGCCCATGCTGACTCTGCCTTTCAGCATTCTGCTTGTCTTCATGTGTTAACCATGACGCATACAAACGAGTAAGTTGGAGTGGGGTGGTTGAACGGGGTTGTTTCATTGCGGGCCGTGGCATCAGAACTATTCAGTCCCAGTATCGTTCTACCATCACTGTTGTGAATTCATTTGCGCTTGAAAAATGTGTGGTCTCAAACTTTAATTTCAGTTGGCTCAGTGGGCATTCATGTGCAGAGATTCCTAAAAGATCTTGGAGGTGGCAGGTGCTGCTTTGATGGAGGTCCCTTTCTGCCACCAGTCTCTCACTGCATACAAGCATCATAAGGAAAAGTTTATACATGTACATTCAACAGATTTTCACTAAATTCGCTCCTGTGGAGAAACTACATGACTTCAAACCATCCTTAGACATGTGTGTATCACAACGAAAACCAAGCAATGATGAACATTGGTGGAAAGAAAACTGAATACTTTGTAAGCGGGGGCTGAACAAAGGCTGTTGATAGCACAGTAAAATATCTTCAGTCGTTCTTGGTTGCGTTCAACCATCTGAGCAATCTCGTCTGTCTGCCTTCTTCACGACCTAGAGAGTCCGCGGGGGCGAGGGGCAAGGAGGATAGAGAGCCAGGGAGCGCCTGGGGGAGGGAGGTGCCGGCAGGACAACACTGCAGACGCCATTACAAGCCACAGGTGTAGACAGAGCAGTAAAGAGAGTACTGGGCGACCGGGACCACTCCCCTGTACTCCTCTGGACCCATTCACCTGTCCGCCTCCATGGCAAATGCATGGCAGTGTATACCGTGGTGGCCGTTGTGGTCTTGAATTTCTCTTCGTGATGAGTTTTCCTTGTCCTGGTGAAATAATAATCAGGGTTTTGCCTTAAAAACTTGATATGGTCAGTCTCATTGAATACATGGGGAAATATCTCTCATGCGATAATATATCCATGCGACATACGAGGGTTGCTCCAAAAGTAATGCCTACTCTTTATTTCCACGGAAACAACTACAGACACAAGGAGCACAATAACACCATTGAATAGAGCACGTTTTGGCTACAAAACATTATTTCTACACAGTCACCATCAGTGGCTATGGATTTTTCCTATCGTTGAACAAGAGCCTCCGCTAGTGCAGATTTTTACGAGTGCGGCATGCAGGTTCTCGTTCATCGCTGACAAAAATGCAGAATCAAAGATGGTGGCTCTGTGGAAAATATGGCGTCTGATAGCTGAAAACATGATATTTTCAACGGTGCTACTGTACTCCATGTATCTGCAGTACTGCAATAGCTTCCTTATAAATAGTTAGGAAGCATCACTTCCGGAGAGATCCCCGTACAACTACCCAGATTTTCACGTTCGGAGATCAGACGCTGGAGCATTGATCAACAAATCAAAACGTATGAATTTTCCAACCAATTAAATTCCCTTACACAATACAAATAGTTGACTGCATCTAATGCAAAGCTAGTGTGATAGATTCTGCTGCCGAAAGCGATTTCGTGAGGAACTGTAGATCAGCCACTCCGCCTCTCACTGCTTTACTCTGCACGCTGTAGTCTCCACAGTGCAGGTGGCCAAAGAGCGGGTCCGGTATCAAGGCGCACGCCGCCTGCAGCTGGCGACAGCAGTATCTGCGCCAGGCACAAACTGGACGTGGGGCACAGGAGGGTCGACACGCCAGGTGTGGGGTTGGAACAGCGGGCGTGAGTAATGGCGCTGGCATCGGGGCGACGGCGGGCCCAGCTGGACCCCCGGGTGCTAAGCTGTCGGGTAGGGGGCAGAATTGGCCCGCCTGTCACCAGGGGCTGAGACTCAGGGCAAGGACGGCGTCGCGAGCGCGGACCTATCGACCTGAGATCGACATTTGTAGGGCAGCTACAGTGGGGGAAAGCGATCAGGAGTTACTGAGGGAGAGGGGATAGCTTGGAGTAGGAGATATACTTTTTTGTCCAATCATTTCACTTGTGCGATTTTTTCCAAATGTGTGTTATCGGAGTAATGAGTAGTTAATGGTTCAACTCTGGTACGTATTGGGCAAGGCGATTATGCAAGAAAGCCGGAAGGCTGTGTGTACCTGGTCACTGGAACCCAATAGAGCAGCTTCATAATGCAGACGTGGACTGGGCTCATGGCAGTCCTCTACGCTTTATGCAAGGGATGACTGAGAAAGTGACATGACAGATTGATGACATTGGAAAGTCTCAACCAGATACTTGTATACAGACATCATTCACGAAGCAAATGTTCACGTGAGAACAGTGTCTGTGGCAAGTCTAATGTCTCGCACGCAGAAAAGTAGTATTTCTCTGTCTGCTACACTACGAATTCCACAGGGATTCAACATAAATCTTCCTTACACACAACAGACACTAGCTTAAGTCCCAAGCTTAGGCAAGTGGCCTGCAGGGTCGTGGGACCACGCGATGCCCGTGCAGGACGCCGCAGCATACGAGTGGCACGTGCAGATCTGAAGGATTACCGCATAGAGCGGACCTACCTCCTGGCGAGACGCAGAATTCCACACACCTGGACCGCGTACCCTCTGTGACGTCAGTATCGCCACCCGTTTATCTGGACTAGGACCGATCCGAGTGTGTTATCCGCGGCCCTGCTGATTTGTGTAATCGTGGGCAATCGTAAACTGCTCAGCGCGGCTCCTCGATAGCGAAGGGACTTGGCGTGGACGGCGAGTGTTCTCTGTCTGGTCTGCAGCCAGCTTTGGCTTTCCAGGTACGCCATTCTGCCGATTTGGGCGTTGTGTCTGGCGAACACGCAGTCAGGTTTCCAAGCATTTGGCAGTCAGCACGACTGGTATAATGTTACGCTACCGCGACATATGCTATCTAATGTACTTTCTCAGAAATGGGTTCACCTTGCAGCAACGACAAGGGGAGATGGTTGTATTACAAAATGACTTATCGTTTGCGTCGACCTTTCCATGTTGGCGTAAGGATATGATAGATATTTGCAGTACGAGTGTATGTATTGAGATGTGATTTTGCGCTACTCTTCTTCTTGTGTGTCACTCACCTCTGTTTTGTTGATTCGTGTGGAAAGAATGTTCTAATCAATGTCTTGAGATTAACCAAGGGGCATGAATCATCGCTTTCTAATCATGGATGGCTTGTTTGTCGGACAGTTGTAACGGAAACACGTAAAACTCGTTATATTTTAATGTCTTTAAAAACTGAAAGAAAATCACGGACATAGCTTTCACAATCAGGTTTGGCACTTTTCCTATCGAGCGTCCATGATGCGAACGTCGACCTCCATATGGTGGAGACCAGGGCGGCCTTTCGTAACTGGACAACAGAAACGGGAATCGCGAGAGACGGCGACGAGTTGTTGACCTGCGCCACGCTACTCGCTACAACAGTTTCCCTCGCGAGACTGGAGTGGCCGTCAGTGGCCCAGCAATCAAGGGGAGGGTTTAACACTGGATTAAGGCAGCGCGAGAATTCAGAGACTCGTGGACTGCGATCCATGCTTGTGTATCGGTACGGAGTCGTTTTCAATACGCCGCTATCTGGAGTATGGCGGTTTATCTTGCCGACTCCCTGAGTTCCTAGACAACGTCTTGCTACCACCTTTGCGCTACTAGCGTTTCCTGGCAAATTGCGGCACCTCAAACGGTATATCGGCCACTTTCCCACAGTACGCCACCACTGGCCGTCTACGCACTCCAACAACATGCCAACGTTGGGGCCAAAATGGCGCCTGATCTTGATTGGATCATGAGGTGGTTTCTACCTATGGATTTGTGTGATCGTTTTTAACCCTGGTTACTAGAACTGGCATGTGAAATTATACCAATGGATGACTCAGTGTCAGGATGGATACGATAGCACTGCCAGGTTGTTCACTTTGAAAAATGAATCATACCCTGAGTGAGGGTGGCATGATGAACAAGAGAGCACTCTGAGAGCGCAAACCTCTACCAAGGGCGCCACAATTTCTCTTCCGTGACTTGTATTGTTTAGTTCCATTTAGTGTCTGCTGGAGAAGTCCGAGTGGGAAAAGGCGGCGTCATCAATAGTTAGATGCCATGAACTTCCTGACGAGTGATAAAAATTCTCTTTTGGTCGTGATTCCAAAACGAGGGAACAGATAACCTCCTAAATTTAATGACTGATTTCTTGGGTAAAACCCTGACCTTCCATCAAATCTAAGCAGAATCCGATCTGAACTTTTGATTTATTTTGCCCAATAACTAAGAAACGAACCGAGGGAAAAACAGTATCTCCTTGGCGGAATTGCAAACAGGGCGAAGTGTGTCGTGAAAAAGGAAACGAATGGACAAGATATGAAAGAAAATTCAAATGACCCTGGACTTAATATATGTCTTGACTGCTCAGCATTGCAGTTAAGATTTAATTCCTTTCAAACTCCAAAATGTATGTCATCACAAAGTACATATGAAAGTATTGAATCTTAACAACTTTGCTAAAGCCAGAGCCACCATACTAAACATGTATCACTAACACTGAATGCTAGAGGATATTTCATCTCAGCATATTCACTTTCGTGTGCGCTAAGTTTGGAGCAGCTTCGTGAAGAGTCCCATCCAAAGGACCACACACATACAGCGATCAAAGCCCAATAAGAGCACTGTTGTTGACATCTGAGTTATTTAAAGACTTCACATCCGTGCCCTGCCTATACCCATGACAGGCAGGGGATTACTCTTGCGAACACACGCTTCTTACTAAATCTCGTTATTTGCCTACCTTGTCGGATCAAAAATGAAGAATGCCGATGGAATTTAAGCAAGGGTTAGCTTCATTCAACCAAATATGCTTGGAGCAAGGCATAACCGTCCACAGTGACATGCTTGTTTCTGTAAATTTACACAATTTTAATTTTCTCTTGAAACCTGTCGGTGGGTAATTCCTTTTCATATTTGGCAGTTTTGTGCTGACCGT